>VWZL01005066.1:376754-417318 GCA_013396915.1 Stercorarius parasiticus
TTGATATATCAAATAGCTTGGGCATAATACATATTGCTTTAATACCTTCTGAGATTTAGCATATGCAGAAGTAATAGAGTGACAGAATAATGCATCCCCATTATTTCTCCACAATGAACTGCTTTTATTGGAATTTCATGTGTTTTTCACAGTCCAGTCTCATTTCCTATGTCAAAATTTTCCTCTTGAACTTTCAGATGTTCAAGGATCATGTTTTGCAACAATCCAAGAATATCATAGATGGTTTTACAAAGACTATGGAAAAGTTGTTTAAAAAGAAGAAAAAAAAAATATCCGATGTTACACTTCAAAAAATTAAATATTTCCATGCCTTTTTTTCCTTCATTTTCATATTCCTCTTAAGATGAATTTCAGGGAACACCAGTGCCCAGAAAGACTTTGTAGTTCAACTCCAGTTAAAATCAGTCTAGAACAGAGATCAGTGGCAGAGATTTTGGATAGACACAGATTCATTGACCCTTTCTGTGACAGACAAAAGTGTGCGGAGTAGTTTGTTATCTCCAATATAATAATATGGGAAAACTTCAGAGGGAAGTCAATGCAAATATCTCCTTGTGATTCTATTGAAGGTGATTATTGCATTTTTGGAATGTGAAATACTCTTAGTTGGACAAAGGATGTCACCATGATTCCAAAGGTTCATTGCAGAAAACAACCAGTATTTTGCACAACTTTTTGAACTGTGAATTTTTAAAAAAAGTCGTTCAGAACTCATTCTACTTGCTTTCATACATTCACAGCACCTCAATTTGTCATGGCCTAGAAATTATAAAATTTAATCCTGAGATGTTATTTAAAGCATTTTATAATGAAAGAAGATTTAACAGCCTTTACATCAGCATAGAGGTTAATATTGTCACCACCTTTTTATAAATGAAAAGCCATCTATCCTAGTCTAATTCAATATACACAATTGAAATCAATGAGGGTTCTATATAAAGAGCAAGGGTAGAGAATGATGCAAAATGTCAAGAGCTTCTATTTATAGGTACCAAAANTGAAGTAAAAAATATTATCTTACTGTATAAATATAATCATGCAAAAGCAGAACCTCTGTTCAATATCTTAGGCACTGTCCTTGAGACTCACTTTTTTGAATGTTTAGAATTTGAAATGCATCTAATTTCATTTGAAATCCCATAGAGCATAAACTGTAGGAATTCCATAAATTGATATTTCCTTTTAGGGAGGAGCAGAGATTTGTTTTAAACTGAAGCTGAATAACACATATAGGTTTTTGTGCTTCTGTAGCAATAGCTGAGGTAAAATATTCTTCTAATACATTTCTTAATGATTACTTAAGTAGCTCTTAATTAGTAGGTATGTTACTTCTGGGTAGTAAAATATCCCGTCCATCCACATGAGACTACTTTTATCTTTTCACTTGACTTTGTGATACTGACTTTGCTAAAATTACACCTTTCTAATTGAACTGTAGCCTAGTTTGCTTCAACGCTACTTCACTGCTATTGGTTACATGAATTAATCAGTGGTATAATATAATGACTTTAAAAGTAGAAAAGACTAGGCTTTTACTGAAAGTTGATTTTTTTATGACTAATAAACTAGAAAATTTACATCATAAATAATTATTGAGAGATTAAAGTTTAAAACTATCACAAGGCACTAGACTTGTAGAAACATGATAGTTTTACCTTTTCTGTTGAAGTCAGAAAAGATGAGTAGCAGATACCATCTTATTTTAATATACTTATAACAGAGGAAACTGTATCCCCAAAGGCCACTACACTATTTTATGCTATCTTTTCATTGCCATGAAAAATCTGCTCTATTTTTCTTAGATAGATAAAAATATGTATTTTCAGATTTACTATTGAGATACTACTATTTCATATTTACTGCTAGGGATACACTACAAATTCTTCATAGACTTTCCAATTCTTTACAAGTATTCAGGGTCAGATTCTATAAAACAAAAATAGATGAACTTCACCCAAAATATTAAGCCATTTTGACAACATTAATTATTTGTCTTTGATACACTTTGGACAGCTGAGTCCTAGGTACCACAGATTGACTCTTTCTTTGCTAGGACCTGTGAAGAATTATTACAATTACAGATATATGACCTAAGCCAAACACACTGTGCTGCATGAATCCCTCTTTCTCTTATCAGAAAATACCCCACTCTCGATCCATGACTTTGGCCCTATTATCTTCTTATAGAAGAAAGCAGAGGATACTGTGATGGCAATTTGACTTTAATGAGAAACACCACATGAGTATTCTTTCCCAGCTTGTAAGAGAAGATTACTGTTCTGAAGAAAACATCTATTGATATATTCAGGAACTATATTTTCTTTCCTTCTTTAAAGTCTTCAAAACATCCAGCAGATATGAAAAAAACTGCATTTGGGACAAGCCACCTCTGCCTATCTACCGACTTCAGTTAAGCTCTCCTTTTCTGACAAAGCTTCAAAACCAAGCTAAAAGCCAATTTCAGGCCTGTTTACAAAAGCCAATGAACTTAGATGGGGCATGAAGTGCATTCAAGGCAGACTTCAGAAGTGAATGACTTTTAGTGGTCCTTTGCTGTCATTGGTTGGTGGGAATCTATTAATTTTAATTGTCCTATATTGCTCTGTGATACTTATATTCCAGCTGGTGACAGCGGCAGAACAATTTACTGAATGTATCTGAAGGCTTTCTGAACAAAATGATAAAAACATGGTGCTGGGTATCATCACCTAGGCAAAAAAACCTTCCTCTTCAGAGTCCTAAAACAACTATTCTTATCCTCACTCTATTCCACATTCAGGGGCAGGTGTGAAGTAAGGTGTAACATCTGGAAAATTGCACCTGCTTCATGTGTCAGTAACACACACCAATATAAAGTATAGCTTTCAAAAACTATAACTTGTCGCCCTTTCTCTCTCCAACCCCAGCTACAGTCTTCCCTCGCTGTAGCCAACCCCTTCACCCCAAGCCCCTGGTTGTGTATAAAGGACGCAAGGTCCAGCTGTGATATGGCACAGTTGCCTAACTTTGGCTCCAATTACAGACAGAAGTAGGATTACTGATCACTAGCAACTCATGGACTTAAGTAAGTAAATGCCAACACAGAAAGGGATAAAATCCTAAAGAAAAAATGGAAGAGAAAGGCTGGTTGGTCTGTGTGGGAACAGTGTCATCCATATCAGCGCTGGTGGTGGTGGATAGACACATAGCAGCTGTGAAGACCCCATCCAGGGAGTTTCAGGTACCAACTACTCCTCTCCTAACTGCTACTTGCCTAGCCAGCAAAGACTCTTGGCTGCCACATAGGAGTGGTGAGCATGTTTATGCTTAGCCTAAGAGCTCATTAGGTCCTACCTATCTGTTGTATATCAACCAAGAAATTATTGCTTTACACTTTCAAGTTATGTACCTCCTGTTTGCAGAACCTCTTTGCACCTTGCTAAAGAAGCCCAAGCAAATTGATCCATAACAACCTCCACTACTGTTAAAAATTTTGGCTTGATGAATAACACTTGGCTGATATCAACTTGGGATAAGGTTCATATGCTTCAATTTGGCAAATGAAATAATGTTGAGGAGTTTTATCTATAATGTCATTTCCTTTGTTTAAAATTTTGTGTCTAAACTGCTTGACACAGATTACAATGTAGGACTGCTCCTGAATTTAGGATGCTGAACTATGATAGTTTATATTTTATGTAAAGAATGTGTTCTACTATCTATAGCTGGCTCAGACAGTGCATTTCATCCTAGCAGGTTATAGACTGACCACATATAATATATGCTTTCCCGCCTCCTGGCTTCAGCAGTGCAACACACCTGGGCATGAACCCACCAACCCTCAGGAATATAGAACCCTTACACAAGACAGCAAGGAGCACACTCAGAAATACAAGAAACTGAAAATAGACCAGATCCCTACATTGACTGCTTACAGAACACAAAATCTTTATTCTCAAATACAAGGTCGCAAATGCTTAGGTCTAGGACACCAAGGAATATATAAAGCAGTGGAACAAAAGACCAAGGTCAAAATTTCTATTTCTCAGATGTAATGGATACTCTATGTAGGTATATAAATTGCTTAAAGAAGAGGTTCATCAGAACAAGTCTGACATAAGCCTGGAATGAACTTTGGTATACAAGAAAGAATGGACTTGTCACCAATTTCTATTCCAAACTTTGGCTGATTTTTTGATTCATGCTTCTACCGGAACCTAAAACCAACAGAAAAATATTAAAATATATTGAAAAGTCTAACACATTTTTCTTGGGTGGTTGTCAGATCATTTCATAAATTACAGGAGAATGCACAAGCCCTAAAGAAATGGTCATAAGAATCTACACAATGTGCTTTGGTGCTGATGGTGAAAGGTTCTCCTAGTTCTTTCAGGTTTATGAGTTCACTTTATGAGCTCACTATTTATGAGACAGATGGTGGAGCCCCTAGCTGCACTATTCTTGTACATGGTTACGAACATAAGGAAAGTTCCAGTACAACTGAAAACTGTCATGTTTTAAAGACTGACCTGAAGAAATGAGAGATTAAAAGAAAAGACATTTCTTTTAGATTAAGGCAATCTGCATCTCCTAAGAAATACTGAAATACCCTTTCTTATCTCTATACAAGTTTGAGCTTGTCCATTTTAGTTACACTTTTTGTTAATACAATGGAGAGTAAACCATCGACCTAAACAAGGTAAACTGTCAGTGAGCCACAAAATTTATTCTTTAAAATCCAATGTTATTGATAAAAATGAACTTATCAATCTCTTGTCAAGTTTGGGGTTTTTTATGACAATGAGCCTCTGACACACTCTTTCTAACTTGTTATCTTTAGCTCTTCCATATGCAAACCTGTACCACATGCTATAACACAATCATAATGAAGAAAACCTGTTGTGGTCAATCAGAGGGAAAACAAAACCATAAAATATGCAACAAAAATCAGGGTGACACGAACATGATATATCATATTTTTGTATTTGTTGCATTTCCTGGGAGCTCACACAGGTTTGGTTTTTATTTAATTATCACAAGAGGTAATAAAGTTAGAGGCATGCCAACGGGGAACAGGTCATTACTGAGAGTTGTGAACATCTTAATACAATCCATTGCTCCTTTAATCACTCAGCAAGTAAATTAATTAGCTGTTAAAGGTCAGAAAATTTTTCCCCAAACCTAACCAAAATATATAATTTCTTTTTTATATTCCACATTCTATAGACATTATAAATATACTAATTTCAAATAATTTCAATATATATAAAATCTTCATCTCAATTACTGTGTGAACACTTGATTGGAATGTAATCTGAAAGGATGAAGTATCAGGTGCATGATAAACCTAATTTTTTCCTTAAAGATACAAAATCCGTCACCTTGTCAGTATTTATGAATCCTCTCAAGTAAAGCTACACTTTATAACATGACATTTTCATTACAAATATCCAAGTGCTTCCAAGCCATAATGGAAGAGTCTTACTTGTGTTCTATGAAAAGCAACCTACTCCAATGGCTACCAGCATCCTGGAGTTAACATGTAAGACAGTACTCAAGACGATTTTCTTTGAAAGAACATGATTATGTGTATAAATTGCCTTAAAATTAATAGGAATAAGCTGCCTCACATTTACAGCAGAGTAAGAGCATACAGGTATTGATTCAGATATAGCTCGTAGATATAGCTGTACCCGAAGTTACATAAGTGTCAAGGATTAGTTGCACAAGATAAATTTCTGCATTAAATTTCTCATTCTCCCATTGTCACTTTTTCCCACCTTACTGTCATGTTTAACACCTACTTCTCCTTCCTTCTCCTAAACTCCTACACACTCATACACAAATATGCTTTCATTGCTATCAACTATTTAGTCCATATGTTCAAGATATTTTCAAGAACAGATAGTAGTTTTGAACAAAATTGGTTACTTGCAAAAACGCACTTTCTTTACTGTGCTACTCAAACAACTACATTTTTCAATTTTTCTAATACTGAACTTTATATTATGTATTATTACATGATAAGAATGCATAAAGTGCAATACAGTATAATTTGATATATATGCATATATAACTGGGCACCAATCTAATAACTGAAATAAAGCTAAGTTTCATTGTGAAGTTAGACTTTAGGTTCTCTTTCAGAACCTATATATGTATGTTATTATTCATATTTAACTACATATACAACTTAGCAGTTGGGTTTAAGTCCACTAGATGTTCAGATCTCAACAAAGAAGTCAACATTTTTACTCTTTTTTTACATTACGAGTTAGTAAGTCCATGGTGTTTTGCCCACTGGTGAAACCACTGACACAAGTAAAGCAAGTTTTCACTGAGCTGCATCTCATCTAGAGGACCAATGTATTAGGAAATACTAAGTTTCTCCTATTTACACACAGATAAATGTGGACTATAATTTGAAAAACAACTTTTTACAGAAAAGTACAGATAATTTCATGAAGTCTCAGGTAAACTATTCTAACCTTCCCATTAAATCAGTTTAAAACATAAATTCTGAGTGAAGCTGAGATTTGTTTAAAAACATGTCTACTGTTAGCTTTTTATAGAATTAGTTTTAGAGAACAGATGGACATTTGAATATCTGCTTAAAAATTAGTATTTATGTAAAACTTTAGGTAGAAAAAAAGGCTGTATTTAGAGAAAATATCCAAGAGGAAGGTAAAAAAAAAAATTCAAAAAGATAACTGGAATTTTTCAGGCTACCTTTTAAGGATTAACAAAGTATCTATAACTGAAGATACCACCAAGCAAATACTTCAGTGAAGCTCATCTTGGCAAACACGCTGGAAGATGCACATAGACTTGCAGTATGCTTTGCCAGTTCCTCGGGCTTTAGTTTACCTTACTCCCTATCCAGTTTTCTAGTCAGTGAAAATGCACAATGTAAGTCCCCAGTGATTAACGGTTCTCAGACATTAATATTTATTGGCAGTTCTCTTTTTTACTGTGGTTAATTTTGGAATTTAGGTGCTAGATCTCATTTCTTCATTTTTTGTATTCTTGAACTTTTGGGGAGATGATTTATAAAAAATCAATTTGTAATGACTTACAAAAATCATTACATAAGAACAGAATGGGCTTTTTCAAATCTGAATTATTCTTATGTACAAAATTATTATGGATTAAATACTGCTCCAGCAGCGTGTTGGGCAAGAAGCAAAATTATAAGGACAATGCAGAATGGAATAAAATAAAAAACAGAGCTAAAATCTTTACAATAAAATGAATTTCTCTCCCCTTTGTTGCACAATGCAATTATCTCATATTCACTATGTGCTTTCTTGTTTCCTTTTCTTCATCTTTGTACTTTTATCTGCCTTTATAAGCTAAAGAACGAACAGTTCTAATACAATGAAAACTGAAGCATTTTCAGAGATTAAGCACGAACTAGAAAAAAAGAACATATAAAGCCAGTTACTTTCAGCCTTTCTCAATGCAGGCTTAAAGCAAGAAAGACTCCACTGACTAACACATTGCATTGCTGAAGGTCAGCAAGATCTAATGTCTGACTATACTGAGAAACAAATAAAACAATTCATTGTATGCTGCCGTGTACACACGATAGCAAATACATCAAACGGAAATAACGGAAAGCAGTGCAGAATAAGCAAATATATCTTCAGAAATAAAGTAGGATTACAACTTTTTCATATACCTCTAACCATCACCACTTCTATGTAATATACATCTCTGTTCATACCTAAGACATCATGCAAATATATTACTATCTACCTACTCCTACTACTTCCCTTGATGTCAGACAGGCTTCTAAAATTGCAGCATGATATTCCATATATTATGTATGCTAACAAGGCGCACATTGTTTGGCTGGGATGAAGTTAGTTTTCTTCACAGCTGTATTTTGGATTTGTGGCCAAACTTGTTGATAACATAACAATGTTTTGGCTATTGCTGATCAGTGCTTGCACAGCATCAACTTTCTCTTTTTCCTACTTTGCCCCCGTCCTCAGCATGGGATGGCAAGGAGTCAGGAGGGAAAACAGCTAGGACAGCTGACCCAAATTAGCCAAAGGGGTATTCCACACCATGTAACATAATGTTCATCAACAAGAACTGGCGTAGAGGAAGACAAAGGGTGGTGAGGAGTTGCCTCCCAATGTGGCTGATACTTGGGAAATGGCTGGGCATCAGTCTGCTTGCAGGAGGTGATAAGTGATTTCTTTCGCATTGCTTGTTTGCTTTTTTCCTCTTTCCTTCATCTATTAAATTGCCTTTATCCCAACCCATGAATTTTTTTACTTTTGTTTTTCTTGTTTCCCCCATCCTTCTGGGTAGGGGGACTGAGTGAGCTGTTGGGTGGGTACTTGGCTGCTATGTAAAAGCAGCTTTAACTTTAAATAGTATTTATATCATTATTATAAAATGTCATAACTCTTAAAAGAGAACCTTATGCTACTCTAGAGAGTACATGGGGACATGCACTATTATATTACATTGCTCTTATTATATTCTATTTGTGGAGCAGAGCTGAAAAATCAAACACAGTCGGGCAATACAAATTTCCATGTAAACAAAAGGATTGTGCTTTTCACATCAGAGAAAGAATATTAGTGACTTCACTGCAGAATCGTTTCTTAAGAACTCTGTCAAACAAAAGCATATCGGCCCTCCTTCCCCTCAATGAAATAACGCATTCTGTGGACAAGGTAATACCCATATCTTTAAAACATCAGTGAATGATGTTAGTTGTTCAATAAGTGTCCCAAAATTGAAGTTTTCAGTAACCAGATGAGTATCAGCTGGGGTTTTTTGTGTTTGTTGTGTCATTTTTTCTACCGTAGTATTTCATCTGACATTGCAGTTATTCTTATACATAAATTCAGAGAACATAGACAATATTTGAATATCATAAGATACACAGGTTTCATCCCCATGTAACAGGAATGCCTGTGTTATCTGGAAACAGGCAAGGCATGGGAGGTCTGCAAGACTGAACCTAGTACATCAGGTTACATTTTACTCCAAGGAATAAAATGCTCCTGAAGAAAAATGCAATAAAAGAAAATGACATTAAATGAACGAAACACACTAATAACAATAACAATAGAAACTGGCTAAGGAAAATTCAAAAGAAAGTGGAAAATGCATTCATAACTTCCAAGGAAAAAAAAAAAAACATAAACGAAACAGGCAAAATATAATTCCAACTCTAAAAAAACAGTAAATATCAATATTTGAACTAAAACAAAGCTCTCAGAACTGACATATATCTAAGGCACCTCTGTCCCCTTATATCCATATGCCAGTAACAATTGCTCATTTATCAGTAAGAATATATCTACCTTTACTTTTCTATATATTTTTAAACTTAGGAAAAAAAAGCACAGACAAAAGGCACTTTGAAGGGAAGGGGTAGGGGGGGGCATTGTAGATTAGAATTTAGTTTTTCCAAAAAGAGCTTGAACTACTTGAGTTTAAATTTAGTTCAGCTTAACCAAAATTAGTATAAACTGCTGCTTTTATTCTATGAAAGTTTCACCAAGAAAATCTGACAAACTATACTTAACTATAAACTAAACTATAATTTCTGAGGAAAAGCGACTGTTCAGGAGTCCACCACTCTCCAAATGAAACTCCAGCTATGAAAGGATACACAGAGAGAATACCTTTAAAACTGTAGTTGTTGAAAAAAATAGTTTCCTTGTGATTACCCATATTCTTTCCCAGAGAACAGTAATAAGTGTCACTCATTAAGTTTACTTAAAGCTGTAACTTAGATTATGCCTTTTACCCTTATTTCTATAAAGAAACATAATGATATGAACTCCTTAAATCCTTCAACTATCAGTTTCATTAACCATTTTTTAGACATTTGACCCCACAACAAAGTAACAGTCCTAACTAAATGACCTATTTCTCTACAAAATTATGGGAAGGTTACAATTTTTAAAAACATGTACTCTGTATGGGAGGAACCTAAAAACAAGTTATTATACAAGAAGCTACCTGATCACGTTTACATAAAAAAAGACACATAAGAGCTGAATTTTTCTTTAAACTCACTCCCTCTATGTGTTAGGTAACTTTCAGGGGAGGTCGACTTGCACTTAGATCTGAACTGTGCTGATTCATTTCCTGAAGTATTGCTTTGGGGCAGGATATATATAGTGCACTGGCTACGTTACAGAAAGAAATGGGCAACTCCTGCTTCAATATAATAAAAGTGACCTGAGCATGTCTAATAAATCAAGCTTTTTCAGGGATAAAAATGGAAGTGATTTTAATTTGTTAAACCTTAGGACAAAAGTCCTACTACACAGCAGATAGCAAGAGAATTCACGTGACCATAGACACAGAGGAGCGGTGATAGGTGTAGGAACACCAGTAACCCAAGAAATTAAAATGGAATACACTGAACTGGCTTCTCCAAAGGCCATCAAAGGAAAACGATGAGATGGTTGCCCCTAGTGCGGACACCCAACAAGGTGGGTAAAGAGGGAAACTCTCTCCCTGGTAAGCCATGCACATTAAATGCGGTGATCAGGGTATGGGTCTTATGAGGGAAGAAAATTAGGGAAAAAGGCAGAAAGAATATTTGGCATTGTGTAAAACTTATTATAAGATATTCAGGGAAAGGACCAATGACGTGGAAAAGCAGGGATCAAGATGGATCTGTGACGGATAAACATGGGAAAATAGAGAGAAAAGGGGACGAAAGAGGTTAGTCTAAAGAGAGGCATGTAAACAGGTTGTTGGTCAGCAGGCTTGCCTGGCTGAGCCCTGCACTGCACGGTGGCCCATCCAATCTCCTTCATAAAGTCTATCTTCTGTGTGGGTCCGCTCTCAGCTCTAAGTGTGCATGTGTGGGAGCCAGGGAACTGTGAGCTGGACTAAGCTGCGAGGACAGTATGAGATTTGAGTGCCAGCAACTGTCAGGTGCTTATAGGTCCAAGTGCTTCAAATGGGGGAGACAGTGGGGTCTAGGGGTCAGCTACTGCCTAGGCTGAGAGTCTAAGACCAGATACAGGAAAGACTTGTTCTCCTGCTGGAACAGGAGAAATGAAGCCCTCCAGCCCTCTACAACTGGCTTCCCTAACAACATAAATGCAAATAGGATTGGGACAAAAGATCACCTATGCAGAAAAATTACAAGGAAATGTTAAGTGCAACCAAAATAGGGCGTTTGAATCATTTGTTGAGAAACATACCAGTATGTGTGTTCATGATGATGCAGTTATTCAGATGTTATACTGTGGTGCTGTTCACTTAGTCCAGGTAGAAAAATGACAAGCAATGGCTGGTATCTCAGTGTCTTGCTAAAAATTGAATTTGGATAAATATGTATCTAATTGCATTTCTAGTTAATCTAATTCCTTCCTACATGAAAAATACCCTGCTATATTCAATTAGAGAAGTTAGTCTTCTTTGCTAACATCTAGTGTCTTCCGTAATCATTAATCATCCTACAAAAAACACTCGCTGATGGTTCTGGTCTGGAACTTCCTCTTTTATCAGTTATTTTGATAGAAAATGTGTATTCTACAAGCGTTCTGACTTTCAAGGGAAAACTTAAGTTTTGCTAAGAATTTGTAATTTTCTTTTAGAAAACTGTTTCCAGTTACATAGAAACATCCATCCTACAAGTCAAACAGTACTGAAGCCAAAGCTATCGGGTTTTCCAGCCTTTTCAGTCCAGAACTAGGCTTGTGAGGAGCTATAGAAGCCACAGCTTTCAAATTTGACCAAGTGAGCAATACTTTCAAGACATCCCAAAACCTATTCAGGAGCAACCTAGAAATACTGGGAAGCCTAGATGTCAGGTCTACAATCTGTCCAAGATTCTCCATAGACACAGTGTCTAGAAGGTGGGATTTAAGAATGTTTAGGAGCTTCCAAGAGAAAGAGGGAGAGTCTCAAAACCTAGTTAAAAGGTTGAAATGAAACATTTTTTCTCTAAAAAACTTTATTTAATTTCTGTTCTGCAGAATATTTAGCTGCTCACTCCACTAAAGAGTTTTTTCCCCATTAGTTTTTGTTTCAGACTACTGAACAGAATTTTTCATTTCAAATCTGGGGAAAATACATCTGTTTCTGGAAGAGATGACTGTTTCTGATATATTTCTAAACATAAAATCAGATTGCAGATCTCCTGAAAGATTTTCTCCAGCTCTTTAAAAATGACAGTTTAAAATATATATTAAGTATGTATATTCATACAGACACACACACGTATGTATATACACATACATGCTATATGTAAACATTTTTGTCCAATGTCTAGTGCCCGATTCACTCGAATGATGTCATTACTCTGCTTTGGCATCCTTCATCTGATGGAAATACATGTTCTTGCAATGAAAAGCTTAATTTCTGGGCATTTATATCTGGTTATGGTAACAGTTGCTAATGCACAGATTGAAGATAGATTTATTTTTTTCCCCAATGGCTAAAGCAGAACAGTACTGTGTACCTCCATCTGTCACTGACATGAGACGTGACCTTTCTAGATATAGTTTCTTCATCTGTAAAACAAAAATTATATTAACCTACTGTACATCAGAACATTAACTTAATTAATGTTTTGGGGAAAGAAAGCTTAGAAATAGTCAGATGAAAAGCACTTACAAGATAAAGACATTTGGGCTGAATATATTAAAACAACTGTTTGTAACATCAGGATTCTTGTAGAAAAGAGATACCAAATTCCTATTGATCATTCCAGTCCCTTGCTAAAACATCTGAAGAAGTTTACTTGCAGTTTTGGCACTCAGACTTTCACAATTATATCCTGAATAAACCTGAAGATTTGTAGTAGCTGTATAGTTAGATAAATTTATAAATAAGGAGAAGCAGAGAGACCAAAACCTCATTCAGAACATTTATGACTTACACATACTTATATATATTACATTTATGACTTTCTAATAATTTCCATAGCAACACGTTGCAGTATCAAAAACACAGACATCATGGAATTGCTACATCATAGGTCTGAATAAAAGCAACAGATAGGAAGTGGAAATGCTAATAAAAAGTAACAGAAACATGAATCAAATCTCCTAAAATAATGATACCTCATTTAAAACATCTGTAACCATTTTTGGAAAAGCTCTTAAAGATTAATTCCACTTGGAGGAATGCCACCCCTTTCTTACCAATTCATGGTTTTCACATTCATTTAACCTACATTACATAAATATTAAAAGATGATCCCTAAGTCTCTGACAGATATTATTTCCATTATTAGAGCCTATTAGTATTGACATTTCTTTTCCATGTGAATCAAAATCCTTCACATTTATTTTAATATTTAAGCTATGCTAAAAACCTAAAACTTATGATAAAATATTTTGATAAAAATGAGGAAAACTACCATGGGTTTGATGTAACTTTTACAACTTTTTGTTTTAATAGACTTTCAATCTCTTAAACACAAAAGTAATAAGTAAATGACAAGAAGAAAGTTCAGAAACAAATTTAGTATGCATTTCCCATTCAAAGAGTAAATGTAGTAATGGCAGTACTAAACAGTGACAATCTCAAAAATTGAAACTCCAATAGTTGCCATGTTGTGCTCCACTGGAGAATGCAACAGAGTATGACATGGTTTGGTTCAGCCTTCATGAGACATTTCTTTTCTCAGTTATACAAAATCAAGCTGAGATGCTACTGGAAGGCTCTTCATGAGAGATGAAGCTGAATTCATTTAATCCAATGAATCGAAATAATTGAATAGTGACAGATTAACATAATTTTTAATGCAATTATTATTTACATTCCAAAGAAGAGTGTCTTGAACCTACATATTTTGATTCTTAAACTTTTGCTTCTCTCACTGCAACCATCATCTTCCCTTTGACACTTTCTCCTTTTATTTCCACTTCTTAAATCTCACCATAGGTTGGGGTTTTTTAGAATTTTAAAGGGTAAGCCTTTCACTGTATGTTTCCAGATACAAAGAGCAACAGTGTTTTGGTATTACGCTTCATAAAATATAACAAATAATATTTAAGTACCTTGTTATACCCTGCCTTGGAAAGTAGTTCAGATTTTTAATATACAAATAGCCACAAAGTTCTTCAGAACAACTATGCCAAGTATACATGCTTGTATATTTGCATATACTGTTGGATGACTAGATGTCTAATGACAACAAAAGAAAAATTAACAATCCTAAGTGAAAAAGGAACATTAGCTCTTTAACAGAGCTCTGTGATACCACAAACTATTGATACTGAATTAGTGTGTTTATTTCAGGATCTAGTGAACAGAACTATCAGCGGAAACCTGTCCAATGGATTCAGTCATTTGGACCGTATAATGATGAATGAGAAGGTGACGCTGATCTCTAGAGATTGAATTTAAGACTTGATTTCTGGAGATATCTAATCCAATGTATAACTTGAAAGTATTTTGATAACTGCGTACAGTGCACACACTCCCCTAAGAGTTCTGTCCCTTTTATACACCATTGTTTGCAAGTCTGAAATCTTCCTATGCAAAATGTTTCTATATAATTTGGACTTAACACTGGTATACATAACTTTCAATATGTTACCATCATTACTGTATCAAAGGAGTTTCAACTCCACTGACTTATAACTCTTACTTTTCTTCTTAGAGATAAACAGAGAGATCACCAAAGACAAGCATACCCCAAAATTTAAAATCAGTACTTTCACAAAAAAAATATAGGTAGGATTTGTCTATTATTTTACAACTCAATTTCTCAGTTATTTCTCAATATTGCAATAATACTGCTTGTAACTGAGTCATGTACTTTCCCCAGTGCAATACTTTCAAATTCTTTTCCTCTGCATTTAATTTGAATGACATCTACTATGTTAATTACTATCTGAATCCAAAGGGGGAAGGAGGGATGGGAAGAGGGAGGGAAATATAAAAATATGAATCAGTAGCTTTTTGGAGAGTTTTAATAATCAATTTGAGATTGACAATTCAAAAGGTAGAAAAGCTAATAAATAAAAAAATTTTTTGCAATACCACATGATATATTAATTAATGTGGGTATACAATAACTAAACCAAATTTCTGGAGATACCCTAAGGCAGGCAAAAAGTAATATCCTATATCCTTTGATCCATTTTGTGAAAGCTTAAGTATACTTTTTGAGCAGAATCTAAACTTGTGCTCTGATCCACGAGCAAAATCCAGAAGCCAAAATGCAGGGCTCGTTCAATTCCCTAACTAACCTTCTCCAGTAAACATCAAGTGTTAATGCTGTCCTTTGGCACAATGGGTGGATAGCCCATATTGGCCATTACCAGTATCTACCTAAGCCGAATACCTGATTGACTGCACCTAATTTTAAAAGTGGGAGAAAATGTAAAAAAATCCTTAATGAAATGAGTTGAACTGAAAAAAAATCTATGAAAAACCAAGCTTCTGTTCACTTCACAGTTTTATGAGCATGTATGTGCTTTGCTGTACTTCCAGTTATATTTAGACTGGTTGCTTCAGCACAATGTCATTTCAGACATTCCCTGCTCCCTTCCTTACTCCTCCCTTCCCCTCATCTCTTCCACCAGGTAAACACTAATTAAAAATTCTGAAATAAAAAGCAACCAGGCAATCAACGCTGAGATAACTTCATTTTCTCAGACAGTGCCACCTTGTTGAATTTGATAGCTACACACTACTTTGAATGAGCAAAATTAAGAACCAGGTCTCAATTCATCATACGGTTTCGCCACATTTCTTTACTGTAAGTCATTTCTTAAACCATTGCTTCGTCAGGAACTGGAACCAATTGCTCTTTTCTGCACAACCAGTCAAGTCCTTGCAATTCAACAACGGGATGAATTGAAACTCACTCTCCCAACTCCCTTTGGCTTTGACTGGATTTAGAAGTAGTCAGCATAGCAGGAAAAGTGTTCCTTCTCTCACAGAACCAACTTCTCTCAAAAAGGGATTATTTTGTTTGTTAGATACATTCTTATCACAGTTGTTCATTCAAATATACAAATGATAACCACATATTTTCAAAAAGTATCTACACAGGGTAATGAGTGTAAATGACAATGAACTTCATACAGATTTATTGTAAAACTATGAACAATTGTTTGGCACAGGTATTTCTTCAGCTTTACTACTTTGACCAATACTGAGAATTTACATTTTATCAGAGTTATGCATCTATTGCCTGATCTCAATATAAGACTTATCATCACTCCTTTGCTAAAATATACATCCTTGTTTAGAAAAAAACCCAAGGAACCTATTGGTCTTATATTCAGAAGCACCAAATTGCTACCATTATTTACTTGCAACTATGTACAAAACAACGAAGAGCGTGAAGTATGAATCACTATAATCATATAAAGAGGATAATACTTGCAACAGTAATGAGACATATGATAAGGAACAATAGGAATTGTGATTTTACTTGGGAAAAAATCTAATAAAATAGTCTCTCAGAATTAAATTATAGTCTATTACGTAGCACAGAGCTTTTCAAAATTGCAAAACTGCTGGCTTTATTTTATTATTCACCCCAAACTAGCAGCTCTCATAAACTTTCCAAATTCAATTGCTTCTACCCCAGCCCAATTTTCCCATCCAATTTGTATTAATCCAATCATAGCACTGAATGGTTCCCTTGTGAGAATGCAGGCCCTTAAGAGAAAAGGCTAGATGTAGTTAAGGTACTTAACATAGACATCATACTTTTCCTAAAGAAATAAAACTAATAAACTAGAAAACTTGACCTTATATGGTCCAATTTTAGTGAATATTTCTATATTTGAGTGTTTAGAGTTGATAGACTTGCTATTAATAGACTGTAACAGTAAACAGAAACTCAAATCAGTATTCTTTTTCAAAACTCCTATAGATTTCTAGCAGCCTATGAGCCTAGACAAATTATAAATAGCAATGGAAAACCAGCTAGGCCACCGAGGGAAGCATATACATGAATGTACGTGAGGATGGGAACTGCCTTAGCCAAAGAAAATTCCTGGAGAGACTATTCAGATACACAGCAAGGGAGGCTGCTGTTGTCTGAGGCATGCTGCACCTCATCACCCCACAACAAAGAATTTCATCTTCAGGACTCTGTCTGACGTATTTTGCCAAGAATGATTCAACCACCATTGTTGTCGCTTTTTTCCCCCTTTGTTCACTAATACAGTGCACTTTTAGAGTACGTGGGAGATGGCACTAGAATTTGCATGAAGCACAACTGTCCCTTTTTGAAGCAGGCAGTAGTTAAACTCAGAAAAAAGTGTCCTGAGCTAATCATACCAAAGGTTCCCTTTCAAACCCGAGGGTTTAGGGCACCTGTGAATGCAAAGCAGTTTCGTGTTCTGCTGGACTCAGAGAGAGAGCTCGAGCTCTCCAGCCTGCCCATGGGTCAGATCAGACTGTACTTTAGGTCAAGAATGCTGAATGAACCTTCAGGAATGGCCAGTAACATGTTCAGCTTAATTTTTTTACCGTTTCATACTATGCTGCTGTCTTGAGAGCCACAAAGAACATGAGAGTAGTAACTAAAATACGAAAAAGAAAAAAACATCATAGGCATCAGAAACTTGACAGTATTTTGATTGTACCAGTAGTTTGGCTGGAATCTGGTACAGGCTAAGAAGCTTCCATAGCTCAATTCCAAGAGAAAAACTAGAAGAAGAAAAGATACTAAATCTTCATAGATTAAAGTTTCCTCTTCTCATCCTGACTTTGCATTCTGAATTGGAATGGCCTTTCACTCAGCCATCGACAATGACCTTCATTAAGAATTCAATTTAATTGAATTTGATTTAACTGTTTAAGAAAAATAAGTCGTATTATTTGCTACCTTGTTTGTACGATACAAATGACTACAATCCTTCCTGAAACCAGTTAATATTTGTAATGAGAGAAGAGAGAGAGGTTAATACTGGACCTACTGCTTTAAACCTTCTCACACGCCTGTATTGTCATCCTCAGGGGAGCTCCAGTAGAGAATATGTTGTATACGCAACATGTAAGTGGTGTGGCAGCACCACTGGACCGAGTCAGTCCCTAAATTCTTTATACAATTACCATACAAAAAAAAAGGGGCTAGGAAGACCACAAAACCTTGAGTGAAGTTTAGCTTTATTTTTAAAAACTATATTTCAACTCCATTTAATAAATCTTCTGGCGTCTTGGAAAACATCTAAGAACAGATCAACTGGGCCAAGATAAAAGAACTCATGAAGTGATAATATGGAAAATATAGTCAGTATAGGTGCACCAAAAAAGTGTATGCGATAGTTTGAAAAAAAAAGTTCCAGTGTTTTCTGTCTCCTAAAGTGAGTAATTAATACTTCAGTATGTCATTTCTGCTGCTGTCTGCTACTGAAGCAAATATATTTTGGTGACTAATAAGCAAACAGTGATATGCTTAGAGTCAGGCATCACTACCTGAGTGGTGAAATAACAAAATTCTTTTATTATTGTTGTTCTGACAAATTTTATTTTTAGTGTGAAATTCTGTAGACAGAAGTGCAGATTCAATACTGACTTAAGTACAAATTTTCACAAGAAATATATATCTTAACCCACTAAAAAGTCCTGTAGTCTTTTTATGACAAAAACCCTTTTAGTCCCCTAAGAGCCTACGTATAACGGTGCCTATAGAGTAAATATAAGATGAACACTGACATCAGTGGAAAAAAAAGCCTCAAAAAGAGAATGCAAAAAGAAAAAGGATAATTATTCTAAACTGATTCAAAGGGTATTGTTCTTGGAAAATTTCCTCCCTTGTTCAACCATTAGAATTCCTGATGGTCTAGGGAATGAACAGTCTTTAATTATTACAATCACAAAAAACAAGCAGAAGAGAAGTAAGGAAACAGTCAAGTATTGCGTTCCTATCTGAGTTAGAGCAGCATGAAGTTGTAAAAAGCAGAAGCTTTGAACAATCCTTTTTCTTTTATGTTTACTTTCTGTCTCACTGTCTTATTAACAATATTTCATCTAGGATTTCATGACCACCTATTATTATCTTCTGCATCTGACTTCTGCCTAGGACTTCCTATGCAATACATGCAGAGGAGCATTTCAGAACTGTGACCCACATCTCTGTGGGATCTGGGATGCGTTGTACTTTAGAGGCACCTGTCTCTTCTTTTTGATAGCACATTTCCAAATTAGCTCGAGTTCCTAACTTAGGGGATTTACCTACTGCAACTAAATGCAGGGGCCTCTGTGGAGAAGAACAGAGGACTGAATATTCAGATCTGTTCAGCCTACTTCTGGACAACCATACATCATTCTATGTCTCCAGGGACAATAAACAGAAATAACAATCTCACATTTTGCAAGAAAGACTGTTACGGCAACAAATAGCCCACGGAAAAGCGACTGCCTTAAAAACAAATTCCTCAGTATGTTAGTATGATCCCAAATGTTTTCAGTGATTGCTCTATGAATGATATACCATCTAGGATAAAACACTGATTAATGATCAAAATCTCCTTTTCCTTCCCTTGGAACCTTTCAATAGCGAGGACCCCCTGGCACTTCTAACTTAAATGGGAGCTGAAAACACGCATGATGTTAATTACTAGAACTTGATTCTTTCATTGCTAACAGACTTAGGCTTGTATGTGGATGCCTAAAAGACTGCAAGCACCTTGTTATCCCAAGTCACCGTTTCATTGTGGTACAGACCCACTGGTATTAAATGCAATTCTTACTTTAAGCCATTTTGAATATATTCCTTTAAAAAAGAAAAAAAAACCACAAACAAAAAAACCCAACCCAAACCAAAAAAGCTAAACAAAAAACCCCAAACCCCCCTCCAAAATGGAGAGGGAAGAGAGGGAAAGAATAAATTTTTAACTTTATATTGAATTATACACACAGAATTAATAAGTATGGACCAGTCGGCATTTGGGTAACAAGACTCTGACTTGCACAAAAGTCACATACCAAAATAGATAAGTTAGTATCAGTTGAATTTTAAAAGCTACACACCTTTTTGAGGCCTTCCAAATCAGAATTAACACAGTTCATAATTCATATCTCAAACCAGAAAATGCTTACCTCTGGATTAGGCCAAAAATACTAGTACATATTATTCCTTTTTACAATTCGTTTTTTCAGCTGTCATTCTCCAAATAATCGGTTAAGTTCTTTAACTACATTATTAAACAATTCTAACAGTTTGTTTTTTTTTTTAAATATGAGAAGGAAAGCGTTGAAATCAAATGAAAGATAAAGTATTCTGTTGCTCATGAAGCTTGCTCATCTGCGCAAACGTCTGGGTGCCTGCCCATGCAAGTGACTGTATACTGCTCGTGTGTGAATGAGTATGTTTGGTGTGGGAAGACCTCTTCAAAATCAGCTTCTAAGGAGCTAGCTGGAAAGAAATAAATGATCAAGCAAATGAGAAACAGGCAATACTGTCAGTCAGCCCTCCAAGTTCAGAGAACTTACGAGCACATGATAATTCTTAATGGCTTGGTTTCCTTGGCAAAAAAATGAAACAATTGTTCAAGTCCCCAAGAGATCCATGATTCTCAATGCTTAAAAGCTTTTTAATCTGGATTTGTTGAATTATACGCAGATTTGAGGACTTCATAATCTTCAAGCAGGAGGATTAATCAGTTAATACCTAGCATGAATATATCGAAACATAGGCATGACAGTTCATGGAGTGCTTTAATAAAAAACAAGACTGAACAAAACTGTGAGGAGGAAAGTCTTTCCATCATTTAAGATAATTTACAGAATAAACACTTTAAAAAATATCTTTGGCACAAGTAATGACTAATAAAATAGGCACTAATTTAATCAAAATATTCTTGAAAAGTAGGTACTCTCAAAGCTCAGTTAAATGTCCCTCACAATTACACATCCAAAGGCTCAAACAAAATGCCAGTAGCAAAAAAATGCTATTTATGAAAATACAGCATCCAAACCCAAACTACTGTATCACGTCTGTGTAAATTGCTTACATATGCTTACCATGTGCTGCTCAATGAAATAAGTGGTGCAGTTACGATGACGGTAACAGCCTCAACAAATAGCACCAGCAGCACACACCCAGATTTAGGGCCAGGCTGTGCCATAACGTGGTATCTCACCTACGTGGTTTCACAGCTACTTAGGAAGTAAGTGGCTGTAGGATCTATTCCATGTAGATAATCGGAATAAGGCTTCTATAAAGCAAACTAATAAGTTATTTTATGATTTAAAGCAAGATATATTCCCCCTCTCAAATCTGCCTGATGTATTAGGTTAAAAGAGGAAGGAAGGCTTATACAATTACTGAAAGTGCTTGAAAAATAGATCAGATTTTTCAAGATGTTGAGTTATGACACAAGAAAAAGCCCATTAAGGCAGATATATATTTTTTTTTTTAAATAACTGATTTCTGGGGACTTCAGATCAATCTGTTTGTGTTTGAAACTGAGTGTGCAACCTTCACCCAAGGGGTAAGTAATCTCTTTAACCCCACCTAAGGGACAACAATTCCACCTTACTTCCAAATTAGAATTGTTTTTTCCTGTCAACCTGCCGTTTTCCTAATGAAGACAGCTTGCTTTTTCTCTGCCCAGTTTTACAGTCCTGAGTTAAGTGAAGATCAGAAATGAATGATATTTGTACTTATCAGTGCAAAGGAAGGATAAGGAATGCTGTGATTCATCTCTGACACAGTGATGCTAAAAGAAGCAATGCTGGTATCTTTCTCAAGAACATGATGACAGTTAAAGGTCACATAAAGACTAGTCCACCATATAGGAAAAATCATTTAAGTCCTCCGCTAACTGAAAGAAGACATTATGCTTATAACTATGAATTGTAATGAAGGGCAAGCTGTGCTTCAGAAAAAAAATCAGTTTCTCTTACTCTCACCTCTCTGATTCACAACAAGTCCACCAGTTTTGTGCTCCTCACAGGGACTCACACACACATCATTTTGCCCATTGTTATTATGCCACATTTTTTCCCCAGCTACTTGTTCAAGAGAGATACTTTTGAAGGAAAAGAAATGGCAGAGGGAAAAGGAATGGGAAACATAACAGTATGTGATCTTGAAAGACTTCTGTGTAAGCACTTTTCATCCATCATTAAGAATGGGAAATAGTTATTAGCACTGAGCTGGTATGGCATTTATAATTTCTTCTGCAAAGGAAATTTTGGGTTGAAATGAAGATGAATCTTAAATTCTGATAGTGGTATATTAATAAACGTTATTGACCACACCAGGGAATTTAACTGGACTTTGTTTTTTTATGTCTCCGTCCCTTTTCTGTTTTAACTGTTCATTTTGACATTTGCAAAGGCATGCTATTCCACTTATTTTTTGAATTTTTTTTTTATTTAAAATTAATGTTGTGAGGCCCTCAAGAAATACCATAAAATGTTTCAAAGCCAGCAGAATCTGATATAATTTTTATATGCAGTGAACCATGCAGCAGTGTATTTCAACTTTCATGATGATATCGTCATATTTCATAAACATTCTTCCTTACTTAATGAATTTCAGGCAGTTATCTAAAAAGTAGTCTGAGTAAAAAGAGTATTTGTTGAATAACATGGTTCCCTGACACATACAAGTGGACTTACATAATCAAATCCTGCAGAATTATTCAAATGTTTGTCTGTATTGTTTATATTCTCCAATTCCGATATATTTTCCTCTCAAGATCAATCCATTCATGTTTTCACTTTTATAGGCATCCATCTGATAAACAGAAAAATTTAGCATACACTTTAAAAAAAAATAAATCTAATTTTCATTCAAATTCAGAACAACAGGAATCTTCCTGTTCTAGGACTGTGTTTAATTGCCATTTGTATTCAAAACAAGAGTCTTGGTTTTCTGACAACGGTGTTCTATGTTGAAACATTAATACGAGGTTGAGTACTGCTATATCACCACAGAAATCAGTTGGTATCACTGCTGAATAAGTGTTAGGAGGCTTGCAGAACAAAAAATTTGACTGAAGCTCTTTCTACTAATACAAAGACCACAAATAAGGTAATTATATTTGTTGTGTTATTGAAAATGATGGAGTTGTCTGAAATGTTGTGCCTAGACATTAAACAGATGCTTTTATTCCTAGCTTTCATTTTTACTTTCTCTGATATGTTGCAGTTAATTGTAAAGAGAAAAATCAACATTAGATATTTCTGCAAAAATAATTTACTTTTTATCTCATTATGTCCTAAAAATCTTATTTTTGTATTGTTTTTTCTCTTTTCCCAAACCAGAGAGTTGCCATGTTTATGCTACCTTGAAAGACATATGGAACAATAAAAAAAAAAAAGAGGACTCTGGTTAAATATCTCACAATGTGTTGCTACACTAACAGATAAATACAAAAGTGATGTTACAACCTGGCTGTAAAGAATTCAGCAGAAACTGAAGCACAGACTATACACTCCCAGGCACAATGTCAGAAAAATGTTTTTCTGATTTTACAAATAACTTTTCATAACAAAGTTAATACCAGTGTTTTCTGCCCTTAGGTAAATTACACTTTCCCTTTTTACAATCAGTGTCCTGCAGTTTATTTACTCTAGCTCCTATGGGGGTGGGGGAAAAATCCTTCACATAAGCATAATATTTCAATCATGAACTTTGTGGCCTATTATGAACTTGCATCTGAAACCTTTCATCAATATTATTAGAAACCTTTTGTTGCTATCAGATATCGTCTTTTTATATTCTCTTTGCCTTCCCCAAACATATGATATCTGCTACTGTTCCTCAGTTACACTCCAACTATGATGCAAATTATATAGAAAAGATTGTTTTATTGAATAACATATCTACTGTCTAGAAGAATAAATTGCAAATGGTAAGCAATTACTAAACTCCAGGAGTTTAAAACTGGAGTTCTGCTTTGGGCTTCCATCTAAAATAATCAATAATATATTAAACTATACATTCATTAGTCACAATGCTGCAAATCAGCACTTTCACCATTATATACGTAGCTGGATTTGTACATAGTATAGAAAACTCTAATTTATGACCTAGGTTTTGTAAAGCACCTTGATTATATTTTCTAAAGCGAAGAACACATTTATACTGTGAAAATGTATAAATACTGAGTATTTAGTGCACCTTAAATTGTATTGTCTTAATCATGACTAGTATAAACCATTAAACAGGGCTAAAGTACTTCATCTAACTATGACATAACTGGCATAATCCCCTAAACAGACTTTTCTCCCCAGGAGGATAAATTTTAATTGCATTTTTTGTCAGTACGAAGAGTTATGGAAAAAGATTTGTAGTTACAATAGCTCTATAGACTGGTAGGAGAAGATATACATTCCCAAATGTGACTGGTGGACCAGAAGCTTTGGAAGTCATGAATGAAAGGATTTAATTTCACAATTTAAAAACAACCAACATATTATATTACTAATTAGCATATACATCTGTTCATTAGAAGGAATTGAGATTGCCCTATTAGTATGTTTATTGACTGAATTTTATGTGCTTAAGGTTAGGCACGCAAATTTATACCTCTACTTAAAGATCTGGTGAGGGTTTAAATAAGCCAAGCGCTCAAAACTCCCGATTTTTGACAGGAGGGTTCATACTGTTACTACTGCTACTGACTAGTCATACTCTTGTTAAAGTGAAAAGGCATGTTCTGTCTTGTTTAGCTCCCATCACCTGTATTTTACTGATGAAAAACAAAATAGGAAGATGAACTCTGATGATTTCAGTCATTGTGAGCAAGGCATAAAATGCACGACATGGGCTTTAGAGTAATTCCTGGAGTAATTAATGAGGAAAATGGAGATGAAATAATACATATTTCTGGCAAAGAAAGTGGGAAATCGGTTAAAGAATCATTGAGAAGTCAGGATAAACGGAAGAAAAAAAATGAGGAAGTAACTCAGACTTTCCATGGAAGTTCTACACCACTCTCATAAAAAGGTTACCTTTAAAATAACATGTTGTTGTATTAGTATTAAGGCAACCAATTTCATATTAAACAGTACTACATTAAATTGAATTTCTAGTGTAAAGTGCCAGTTTTATTCCTGTTCTTCTGTCAGCATCCTTACTCTTCTCAGGGCAACCTACCCATGCTAAAAAGAGTCAGTCTCATGTGAATGCATCACCAAAGTCATTTTTATAAGAAAAATCACATGTTCAGCTACTAATACAGCTGCTATCAATGTTAGACCTACCCTCCCACCTTCAAAGCACACCTTGATGACATTAATCCAGAATTATTTCATCTGCAGCTAGGGATAAGCTTAACATAATGGAGCCTTTCTAAAGTCAGGTTGATTAAAGCAGCCCTATGAATGCAAACCAAGCTAAAAATAGGTGCTAAATTATTTTAATCTTGTTATTGAATGGAAACAAAACATCACAAAATGAAACCAATTTATATTACACAAATTGGTTTCTCTTCTCTAAAAGATCAAAAGGAATGGCAGGGCTCTTTTTTTTTTATGGGGGTGGGGGGAGGAAAAGTGTTGTAACACTTGAAGACTTGTTTCATACAGCTGTGCACTTTAAAGAAATAGAGGTGTTAAAAGATTCTGTGCAAACACAGCCTATAGATTTTAAGATTCAGGTTAGATTCTCTTGAAAAACCTGAAAAACATCAGGTTTAACCCAAAGGAACATTAAGTCTTAAAAGCGTTGCACGCCTAGGCTCACCCACCCTTGTTGAAAGCAGTGTAGAGGTTGCCGGTTATTCAAACAGATGACATATTGTGAACGCTTAGAAATGATGCCTGGCAGGTAAACCCATCTTTACATTCAGCATCCAGCGGCACCCTCAGCACAGACCTCCCTGCCCAGTTCACAGCATGGTGCCGTGAGGATAACGGGTGTCACTCCTGTCGCACAGGTACGCAGGGATACAAAAAGACACACACAACAGCTTTGCAACAGTGACGGTGTATTAACAAACACACAGACAAAACGCTTCCCAAGAACCGGTCTTTTCTCCCCTGGACTGCTGAAAGACCACACAAAAGAATAGCAGCATATATCTTATCTGACTGCATTTCTTAGTGCTCAGACAAAGCTTTCAACATACAGACACACATACAGGCTATTTACTGCATAACTTTTTTTTTTTTTTTTATTTACTGCATAACATGAGCCACACCAGTTACACATAACACACACAACCACTATGTAAACCATTTTCTAGCGAACAGTTTGTGCAAATGGTCTTTGAATGCCTCTACTGTAAGACCCTTAAATGCCTACCAGGACTTGAAAAGAAAGGACGGCCAACCACTCTCAAACCAGGGAGATTTTCAGTTACCCCATGCAAAATTATTTTTGTGCCAGCCCTGTGGCCACAAAATCCATTGTACAGGAAGAACAACTTCCATCCCTTCCTGTACGGTTTCTGCAGGACCACTAATACTGGTCTGGAAAAATTCTACATGGAGAGCCAACTTCATATTAGATCAGACATAAAATGAAAGATACATTTCTCCTCTCAGTACTTTGCTACCCATGTTCTTAGATACATATACAATGAAGTCAGCCCAGCTCTCCTTTCATTTCAGTGTGCGTTAGACTGATGTGCTGGTATGAAAAGGATAGTGAAACAGTATATGAAACTAGAACTCAACATCAAATTGTCCTGCATAATTCATAAGCTTCAAGGAAAATACCCACAAAAACTTGCATATAGTTGACACAGATTTCACGAGGACTTTAAGTCTTCTAAGAATTAAAAGCATTGATAATGTAAGAGCGTTGGTGTGCCATTACTGCAAAGAGATTGTTCAAAGGCCTTTAAGACATAAAATGGTGAAGCTGACTGCAAAGAGATTGTTCAAAGGCCTTTTAGACATAAAATGGTGAAACTGTGTTATCTAAAACCCAGGAAATGCTTGAGGACTCAATAATCCTCAAGTAAAAGGAAGAAAACATTGAATTCAAGAGTACAAGTTCATCGCATAAATTAACATACTTTAGTCAGCCTTAAACCCACACAATTAGGTTTCTCACAGTGTTATTTAGTAACTTCTTAGTTTCTGTGAAAAGATAACCACACATATTCCCATCTCTGATCGGAAGATTAAAGATCAAATGGCACAAGGAAGGAAAATCCTACACGACTTCAGGCATCCAATCCTCACTAATGAACACGACCATCATACTGCAATGACCAGTCATTGTGGTCATTCTGAAATACTGCGTCAGTCTAGATGATACTTACATAAGATAAAAATGGCTTAAATCCCTCAGACTGAAATCAGGATCTTCCTTTTTTTATTGGGACCTGACTCTATGCCACCAATACGTTCTGTCATTCCAGAGCTGTTTTCTCTGCAGAAATCTTGAGAAAAACTGTAGAAATATGCATGGAGGAAGCTTCTGTCACAGCGCATACTATAATAATTTCAAATCAGTATGACACCTTGTTATTGCAGTGACTGGCAATTCACAAATACTTCAGATACGTGAAGTCCTCACTATGTGGCCTATGCGCAACCTCCTAAGCAGAGTTGCAGAGACACAGCTTAGAGAATTTTTCACATTAATTAAATTGCATTCAACCATTTGTCTAAAGTAATTTTGGTGAAATGAAATCTATTCCTTTACTCTTCCTGCTCCTCTGCCATCTCTCTCCAGACCTAGAAGCACAGCTATTATAGTAACTAACTTGACAGTTTAGGCAAAAATATTTTACCTGAAACATCAGGCATGACTCTTTCTAGTGAGACTCCACTATTGACACAGGTACTTTTTCTTTTGTTTACCTTTGCAACAAGAAATTATTATTTTTGTTTAACTCAATTACAACATTGAGTTGTCCTCAATGTCAAACATTGTCCTTTAATTACTACAATTATTTAAACTTTAGTTAGAAAATAAATCAAATAAATCAAAATAAATCAAACAATTGAAACAATTTAATAAATCATCATTTCATTCAGGTATGAAAAGCCACAGACTTCATAGTAAAAGGATAAAAGTGTCTTTACATTCACAATGGTAAATGCACATTCAGTTAGGCAAGAACCTTTCCAACAACTGTTATCAGTAAAAAGAAATATTCAGCTAATTCACCTTAAATTAAAATATCATGAAATCTGTCTAGCAAATTAATTTAAGAGGAAGGACTATGAAAATAAACAGACTTACACAGTGTTTGAACTTAAATGCAAAATACTGCACTTATAAACCTTCTCAAAACTCATACAGTTCTGGGCTCTTAGTGTTGTGTTCAATCAACCTCCTGCTTGCTTTCTCATCAGTGTGGCATCATTGCATAAACACACAGTCAAAATTATTAAGAAATACACAGTGAATTTTGCTGAGCTGCTACATTAGCTTCAAGAGAGGACACAAAGTGCAGTATTCAATGAACAGTCGCTGATTCTGAATTCCATAAATAAGAATTTTACTCTTATCACGTGTTTCTGTACCTATAAATAAAGACCTTGGCATTCTTTTGCTCTGCATGGGTTATCTTCTCACTCTGCGCTTAGCTTAGCATCAGCCCCCCTCACTGTAAGCTCCTTATTCAATTTGAATCTAATACTGATGATTATTCCTAAAAGGGCAGGCAGAAAAGTCGAAGTGAAATAAGAACACTGAGCTTGAAAAAGATTACCCTCATCAGTGTTGCATACAAGACTCACATAGCAGCAAATCAACCCATGTGACTTTCTCGGTGCCATCGAGGCCCTTACAGGTTTGAACGGAGAAGCTAGTTGCCAGAAAACAGGCCAAAGAGAGGAAACACATTTGAACTGTAACACTGCTGAAAGCTTCCCAAGGACCGATAAGCTCCGGAGACCAAGCGTCCTGTTGAGACTGCAAGAGCTGATACACTCACAATGACCACCTGTTGGAAGGACAAGGTCATAAACACACACAAACATCAAGATCAGGTTGTGCAACTCAGATCCCATCCAAGAAGGTAGTGGCTGGTACACACGAAGACTACAGCATCATTTGCAGACCTGATGAGAGAAAGGTCCCCCTGAAGTTCTTCCTCAGCACCTCCCTAGAAGCCCCTGGCATGCCAGCGCAGAACTCTGCTTCTGGGGAGACAGCCACATTGGCTTCCCACCACTCCTCCTGCAAAGTAACTGTAAGCAAACACGAGTCAACTGTGTGAGCAAATAAGTAAATGTGTTGTGTGAATTGTTATCTGCTATTAATAATAATGGTTTGATTTACTTACTAATAATAGCTTAAAGAATAAAAACTGTTCTAAGCAATATTGGTCATGATTTGTGTATTCCCTCAACTTGTTCTTCTACTAGGGAAATGGGAGTTTACAACACTGACAAAGAGCTAGTAGGATGGCTGTTTGTGAAGATGAAACCAGAAGAAGCATGATCTTAATTGGCTACGGTTTTCCAGGTCTCCAGTAGAGAAGGTATTAGCCAAGAGCAAAGCTTGAACAGTGTGCTGGCATTCACTGAGCTCCAAGGAAAATGGTCTTGCTGCCAAATGTAATTTTCCCAGCTGCCAGTAAGGCTTGGTAAGTCCAGAGTCCTGTGACCTTGGACAGAAATTAAACCCTTGCAGACACAAGGGTAGGTTTCCACCAGAGAAAAGGGTGAAGAACAGAGGTAAAATAAGTAAAATAAAAGGATATTATGTTGACAGAAGCTGCTTTTGTGGGGCAAACAAAAGCAGAAAAGTAGTTTTCCAGAGTTTTGATTACTTGAATTGAATAAGCTGCTGACTCAACAGCACTGACAGCAGATGCATAAGACAGAAAAAGGTTCAGAGAGTTTGAGAGAGTAAAATACAAAATGTAGTTGCTTATTCTCTATTGTTCATCACAGATGGCTGTTGAATTGCCTTAGTGTAGGTAGTAAAGGGCCAACCAAAACCTGAAACTAAAACATGAACCTATCTTCCCTACTCTTTCCCTTTTATATCTATCCTGGCCACGGATGATTAGCATCACTGAACTGGATGTACCCAGGACACTTTCTCTTCTTTGAAAACAAGAACTGACATCATGCATTTAGCTGTGTTTTCAAATGTGACCAGTCAAGTGCCTGAAATTTCACAGTTCCTTTTTTTCCAGTCACAGCAATATTATGTTATTAACCACTGCAGCTGCAAGAAAGTAAATTTAAAAGGCAGATCTAGCCAAAGATTTAAAATTTAAACCATTGTATTGCAACATAAGTGCTCATCTATTATCACATTTGTACATGACATCATATTAATGTGCAATTAAACAACCTCACAATAAGAAATCAGATAGGACCTTTTGTCCTGCAGTAATACCCCTCCCACACAAGACTACGGAGTACTGTGGGCTGAAACTCCTATTATAACAAGCGTAGCAATGCTCGAAACTATGAGCTGCAATTTTAGCTACAGAAGTTAGATTCATTTATTTCTCATTTGGAAAATGTTTGCCGTATACTAAATTGACTGTTTCTAAAGTCTCCTTCATTTTCTCATCCTAAAACTGTTTACTTCTGTTTCACCACGTCTCTTTTCTGCTTATCCAGAACTGTCTCAAATCTCTCTCCAGAGCAGCAACAATGTATTGTGAAAGGGACTGAATCAAGCTAATAGCCGTGCTCACTGCATTTACAATGTATCAAAGAGTTGTACGAGGAAAGTACAAACTGTTTCTTCATTTTAGCCCTCTCTTTTCTTTTATTTCCGCCCCCGCCCCCTTTTTTTTTTTTTTTTAATTTTTCCTTCTTGGATTGCACGTCTGCATCCACAGAAAATTTGAGTGAATTCTCTTGGGGTAGTAGGAGTTGTGTTTGCTTAACTCACTTCAGATGTCTTCCCTAAAACTTTGTATGATGAATATAAGTTATCACTGATTCTGTTCACCTATAACAAATCAGCAACAACTAATGGAGAATACACTGGACAAGCACTCAAAGGAAAATTTTTGAAAATAATTGAGGAACTAACTGGAATACAGGCATGAAAATATTTTCCTTTCCCTAAATCTTATTTTTTTATTATTATTATATTCAGATCATACTGTTTAACTTACTCCTTTTAAAGCAGGAAATTCTTCTTTTAGGTCCAAGATATTTTGCTGTAAGCATGTTCAAAATAAGTGAGTACAAGCTGACCCAGGACATGACTTCATCAATCATACGTAAGTGCAACACTTAAGTGCAATTAGTACCTTAATATCTACATTGGATACATTACCCATGCCCTTTCTTCGTAATTTATATGTAAAAGAGTATTTTTTCTTTAAATAAATCTGTGAAGAGCCTTCTTCATCTGCAAACATCTTAACTACCTACTCACCCAACTGCCCTCAATCAAATGCAACCACCATGACCAGAACATGTTAGTGGCTTGGTAGAGCCATCTACTGATTAAAGAGAAGAAAGGAATAATAGTAAATTATTTCTTTCATCATTGACTTCAGATTAGGCAAAAAGCAAATATAAAAGGAGTGTATCATTACTGAAAAAGGTAATTTTGAGTTTGAAATTTCTTAACTCCTGGTAAACCGAATGAAAGTTCTGGACAGCTGAAGCATAACAATGGACTGAATTTTAGATTAATACCTTAGTTCTTTTAAATCTTCAGAGTCACTTATTTAAACAAAGTAGGTCTTGCAGCTAAAAGAACTTTTTACATGCTCTTGAGATTCACAAAGTTTACACCATAACAAGGCTTCAGGTAAAACAGGAGATAGTCTGATCTAGTGCATTGAGTACTTTATGATTGGTGCTTCAAAATTTAATAGGCGTTTTCCGTCTCTTGTAAAATTACTGTTTTGATTTTGACACAGTAGTACTCTTTTAAAAAGACAAAATAATAAACTGCAATTAATAATGTGTATCATTCCACAAATTTAAATGCATGTTAATACACATTATATACATTATATATACATATATATGTCCTGTTATATATCTACTAAAACACCATGTAATAAAACTTATAACATTTTAACACTGTCATAACCCTTATGGAGTTACAGCTTACTTACGTGAATACTGTTTGAACCAAAATTGGACTAGGGGTAGAGAAAATTTACAATCGAAGCAGACTATCAATTGAAATATTTTTTAGTTAATGTTTGACATAATTTCCATTTAAACTGCAGAGAAACTTAGTAAGTTTCTTAGTAATACTGTTTCTTAAGTAATACTAATTACTATTAGTTTTCTTAGTACACTTGATGAACATGCCCTTTTTCCCATTTTCTGAGCATTAATAAATATTGGATTAAAGCACTGTTCTAAGGTACTTCAACTACCTTCTCCTATACACATTCAGTTATGTACACTAATTACCATTACTTGGTATTTTTATTACTATTATATAAACTCAAATACAAATAATGATTTTAACTTATAGTTCAGAAATGAAACAGGTTAGTAGATTAAAAAGCTACTGTATTACACTGTAATTAAAAATCAATGTGAGGATCACTCAGTTCAAGAACTAAACTTTTAAAAATTTAAATGTGGTGGTCCTCCATTCATTTAGCAGGCAGCGAAGCTATTGGGATATTCAGAAACCTGAATGAAATTAAAGCTAAATTTTAATATTAGGAAGATACGGCTACTACATCTACTGATATAGATAATCTTCAGCTACTGGGCACAATTGGTGTTTCTTCCTTTACACACTCATTCAATCCCAGACCTCCTGATGCAATGCAAATCTAATAGTTGCATCTGTCCTCCTCCAGGAGACAAAAAATTTGATATTTAAGTGTCATGTAAATCAGTGAGGTGAACATCCAGCTATCACTTCACCTACCGGCTTATTTCAATATTAGCTGCGTAACGTAATGTTTTTTTCCTGCTCTTCTGCTCAAAGAAAGGCACTTCGTTAGTCTGAAAGGGGAAATCTAACGATGCCACGTGTTGAAATACTTCATCGTCATTTGGTGTTACAGAAAAGCCTGCTGTTTGTCCTCACACTCTTCACGCAAGTGTAACTGTTTCTCTCTAGTTAACAAATTTTAGCTTGCATTAAACCTTATCAGTAAACATGGCAGTACTGCAAAATCAGCAATTAAAGCCTCAATAGCTTCCACCAATTAGAGCTGTTTTGTGCCAAGAGCTACAGCAGAGACAGATTGTGCGCCGGGTTTACTAGCTCATTCTTTTTGCAGTGGAACAGCTAAGTGCCTCTTTTCTGGCCACATTAAAGTAGATATAGTTGTTTTACGGTGACATACGCCTCTGCCTTAAAAAACAAAACCAACCCCCCAGCAGGCTGTGAATTTTTTAATTTGGGAGCTTTCACATCTATACCAAAGTCACTACTATCTCTCTAAGTGCAACCTACACATTGCTATACCTGTTGCTACACAAACAGCACTTTTATTGGTTTCAGCTTCGAACCATCTAAACTAAACTGATTTTCCACCTCTCTGCCGTCATCCTCTTATCAGTGCAGTCCCTGATCCCAAGAAAACTGTATAATACAAGTGCTATGATGGGGACTTTATTGACATTGGTGACTGTCTCTTCATCAGTTCGGGGAAGAAGGGAGCTGTTACAATCAAGCCTTAGAAACCCATTTGCATAGACATGATAGGCAGAAAGGGATGATAAATTTAGATGGAGAGAAACCTTTCAGTGAGAAAAATAACATGAGACTTTGAAGGATAGCTTTAACATTTCCAATGTTAAGAGTGTAAGCTCTTTCAGGCAGGGACCATGATGTTGTTAGCCATTTCTATGCTCCCCAGCACAGTTCGACAATGATTAATTTGCACTGCAGTACTAGAAATCATGAACAATTATAAGCTGTGGTCTTCCAAAGTGCTGCATATCTTCAGCACCTTTTTAATTTAAATGCAGATAAAGAGGCAGGCCTACAAGAAACCATATTATGAAAGTCAAATTTCCTTCAGCAAGAGAATACACATTTAAGTCTAAATGTTAGAAAATGTCATTCACTACATCTGTGGGGATAAGCAGAATGCAATATTAACAGCAATTCACATAACAGAGTGCATTTAATATGATCATTAATATTTCAGACTGATTTTGAAACAGAAGAAAAAAGGAGAAACCAAGATGCATATGTAACAAAATTTATATTTCATGAACCTTAATTGCTGTAACTAGGGCACAGGGATTAAAGGCCTATGCCTAAGGCATCTGGTCCTGAGGACAAAACATTCTACAAGCATTTCAATTTTTGGTTTCAAAAATTAAGATTTTTAACCCTCCTGGTTCTGCAGAAAAGCTGAAACATGAAATCTGAACAAAACCCATTTACATGGGATGCATTCCTAAAATTACTTATCTACCCAGAAAAAGAATTTTGAAAATGAGGAACTGCTCTATTCAGCTTAGTTTTTAATAGCATTTTCTGGGATTGCTTGAACTTTACTTTGTGAAAGTGCTGCAACAAAGTATTGAATAAAATTCAATCAAAATTTTCACTCCTATGGCGAGTCCTGTGGCTGGCGTGTAACACCTGCAAACACATATACTTTCAGAGACACGTTTAGTGATGGTTTTTGTCAGAGTTAGGTTGATGGTTGAACTAGATGTTCTGAAAGGTCCCTTAAAACCTAGGCAATTCTATGATTCTATGATTTGCACGATCAAGGGCAGATTTGGGCCTCTTTAGCGGAGGTCTTTCCTCTGCATTCATACACAAATTCACCGCAAGCCTAACTTAATGAACAAACACTAGCGATGATTAAAAAAATAAGAATCTCTTGGTAATTACGCATTGCTGGTTGAGCTTCCGTTTTCACTATTTCAGTCATGACCATCCTAAGAGCTATGCAGGCAGATAAGCTTTGCTTTATAGGTCTCTAAAGTTGACTTCAAAGGGTAGCAAGTAGCATTCCCCATTTCAAATCCCCTGGTTTAACTCAGTTCATCTATTGTACATTCAACTCAGCCATGAACATCAGCAAGGGCACAGCTGTGGCTCTACTGTGGGTTAGCTCAGGTCAATGAAAATCAGTATCATTTACAACTTTTTACATTTTCCTAGACCGAAAAGCCTGACATAACCAAAGGAGGCTGTATTTCTTCACACGCTTTTCTACTAGCAAGTAGATATTTGGCCCATTAGCTCAACCCCTTTTAATTAGCACAAGTAAATCAATTAGGTATATCAGGAAGTGTATCTGTCTGTTTAAATGAGAACAGGTATTTACTATTTCTAGTAATTTCCAGACTACAGAAGGGAAAAGCGTTAACTTTGCTATCAGAAGATTAATTATTTACCTACAGGCTGGTCCAAGAAACATTTCAGGTAAGGCACGGGGGGGGGGGGAAGAAAAAGGATTCTAAAGAATTGAACAAGAAGCATCACCTCATGACAGTATTAAACTCATTTTTGTTCAGATTGCAAGATTGCAGCAGAGGAGAGATTCACCTAGAATATTTCTTTCTAGGAGAAATGACTATAAGCCACAGAATAGCATTATACAGAAACAAAGGAGAAAAAAATAAAAAGATCACTAGCAAAAATTATTTTCTGACATCAAGAGTTCTGGAAAATACACCTCCAAAAACACATTGAAATGTATTTAACCTCTGGGTTCTCTTAGGACAAACTGCATTATGGTATGATTGTGTCAATATAATGTGTAGAAATCATGTCAAAAATATTTTAAAGTCTATAAAACATACATATTTACTTTTCTATTTTCTCCTTCAGTTCAAGAAGTCCCAAAGCAATACATCTAAACACTGTAGGTATATTATTGTATAAAAGCTGTTAGAGTAACATTTATCCTCAAATAAGTACAGCATGAGGCCCACCAGTATAAGTTCTCCTCTTATTCACCAAAAATCTCATCTAACTCTATTCCATGGCTTCTTCACAGATTTCTCCCTATGTCTCATTGTGTGGCTTCAGTTTTTGAAGCAGCTCAGACACCTAACGCTGATGGTTCAACCAACATTCTCCACTGGCTGCTAAGCTGTTATCATCAACTAAAGCTCCCTCTCATGATTTGTTAAGTATTATCTTCATCCCAAATGACTGGAAAGTGTTTGAAAACAACCATCACTAATGATCCTCTACAAGCATTCAGACCTAATTCAAAATAACCTGAATCTTCTGAAATGTTAGTGACCCAGCAATATCCTGATTGGCCTCTAGGTCTCGGGCAAGTTCTGTACCATGCAATGGCTTATATTCTAGCAATAGAGCCCTTGCATTAACATACCTACTCTACCTTTAAAAAAAATGCGGTCTTCTGCTTTACTAAGCCCTCTGCAACCATAAAAATAATTCCATTCCTGTTTTTCTGCAACGACACTGCTCCCTTTTGTTCCTTATTTCTTCTGCTGTATTTTTAATATTTATATATTTATACATCTCATGCCATTATAGGGAATAACCGTTGTCAGAGTCTGTTCCAGTAGGTGAAGTTAGATCTTAGAATTTGTTACTCTGCTTTTTGTAAACCTCATTTTCACTAATTCACACCAGCTAGAATTTACATGCAAGTATAGATTTACTGCTGAGAAACTTTTTGCCTGTTGCACAACTTTTCCTGAAAAAATGTTTGATCTTACGACCTGCCAGAAGCAATTAAAAATGTACCTACACAGAATAGTGAGATCTAATGAAAAGAATGGCTATGTACACCAGAAACAGCTGATCTAGTTCATCTACATGTTCACATTTATAGCAAAAAGTAGGATATTTGCCTATTTTTAACATTTCGATTTCTCTTATTCTTCTTTTGGATGGGTCTACATTAGAATTTTCATTATTAAAAGAAACAAAAACTAAAAAAAAAACCTTGGGATTATTCAATGATTGGGAAAATGTAACATGATGAAGGAACTGGGTTTCATTAAACATGTTACTGCCTAAGCGTGTTGACACTGCATAAGTTTTAGAGTATATTCAATCAATATGCATCATATTAGAAAAGGCTACACGGTATCCTTTCAAATTTTTGCTTTGAGCTATGACGTACCGAAGAGAATACAAATCTTTCAGTGATTTCAAAAGGCTGCAAAAAAATATACCTTTTTTTTTTACTAAAGGCAAACCAGTACCCTGACAATACTGGCTGTTACAATGCCTCTTCTGGAAGCGCTCATGCTAGCATTACTATTCTGGACAAACCATAATTTAACTGCTTTTTTTTTAACCTCATACATTACTTTTCAATAAACGCTTCTTTTAGTAGTTACTTTTTTATTGCACATATTCTGTAGGTAGATTTCCTCAAGAGGCAACGCATTTTGTCATCTCTAGTCTCTGCAAGTGAACTCAACTGATTCATCCTACAACCTGCACAAAGTCCCACAGAACTTCCTCTATGGGACCAGGCAAATACATGCTCCCTGTGCTGAGCTCCAAGATATTAATGGATAAAATGCACAGTTTAAGGCTAGGTATTTGTAGTGCTTAGCAGAAAGCTTCACATAAGCCTAGACGGTAAGAGCTTTCCAAATTGTTTTGTGGAAGAATATGCCTTTTATAAAATTTGGAGATGAGAAAACTCTGATATCTTCTCAAAATCTATCCAGTGATACACCGCACTAGGAAAGGAAAAAGATTTTGTAGTAACCTGTCAAAATCTTACCCCCCTTTAAAATAAGATTGTATTATTGTGTGACATGCATTTGACACAGCGAATTTCTGCATATCTGGGGCCACAAATTTACATCCACAATTGCAGACCAGTAACCCTAGCAGTTATGAAATTGTCTCATGGACCATATTCAGTTTTCAGAATTGTTCTGCCACTTAAGATGTGAATAATTGTACCATTAACATTTTCAATATCCACTTTTAAAAGTGAAACCATTCGAGACTTTAGATTTTGTGCTACAATGCTGTCTCAAATAAAGCAAAAGAGGCATAAGGCCTATCAAAGTTATCAGCTTCAGTCTTCTTGCCTTCCTGTAAGTGACACCTGTTTCTAAGATGAAAACTGATGAGCAATCATTTCTATCAGTGAGATCTGGGGGGGAGGGAAGCAAAAGATTTACTTCCTTTACATACAAAAAATTAAAATAACTCAGATACCTGAACAAATCCTGACTGTGAAAACAGACACTTCATAGAAGAATTCAATTAAATGTATTTTCAAACTGAAAGTAATAATCTTCATACAACAATAAAATAGAGTGACCCTGCCTGAGCAGGAAGGGTGGACCAGATGACCACCAGAGGTCCCTTCCAATTTCAAGCATGCCATGGTTCTGTGATTCAAAGTATTAAAAATAAATTCTGAATTATTACAATTTTTTCTATACAGTGGTAACACCTAATAACAGTTTTGACCATGATCAGTACTAGCCAACTTGCATATCTAAAATAAGAATTTTTCAAGCGTTTATAGTTGAAGCTGACAAAATAAAGAAGAGGTGGACGAAAAGAGATTATACTCATTTTATAGACAGAAAACTTAAGCTTAGAAAGCCTCTTTCCCATTTATGCTAACAGTATTCTTCACTATGCTGGCAGTATAAGGGGCCTTAATGCAGCTTTAAATTTAATTTATGTAGTGTACAGTGGGCTTAGTATAACTGAGAATAAGGCTGGAATTAATCAAAGTGCTCAAGATCACAAATTACATCTCTGAAAAAAACTAAAATTTAGCTCTTCCCATATATAGTCCAACATTTAAGCCCAAAGATTTCTGTCTTCTAGGAAGAGGTTATTTCATTAAAAGTGCAAAAAGCTTCAAAAACCTTATTGTAGTTTAAGATATAACGACTAAAAAAAAATATATAAAAAAACCAGTAAAATATCTTTCATTTTACTACAATTCTTGTTACAACTATGGAAAATTAAACTTCTAGCTTTGTTGTTAGGATGCTGTTGTTCTTTTGTATAGATACATACATATATACACATATATGTTTTCCTCCTGAAAGGCAAAAAGCAGCATATATTTCTCATCACTCCCAACAATTTTTTCTTTGTGTATTTGTATCTCTACAAGTATCAGTCTTTGTAGGATTATCAGTAACAGTATACATGGATGGAGTTCAAAAAACTGTAACTTTGAGAACAATAATACCAAGCATTAAATACCTCTTTGATACTCTGAAGTTAAAAAATTTATTCCCAGATATGATACCTAAGCCATCCCAGGTGAAGACTCTCAATCTCTCTCAGACAATGGGTAAATACCGTGCAACTTAAAAGCAAGAATCACTAATATATGAGTAGACAATATAACTAAGGTAGTATTTTGCCTTGCATAATCAATGGAGAAAATTACGTTCATGAAGAATGCTATCATTTGAGAAGCTGAGAACCTGCTACAGGAATCAGAGAGATCTGAACGTGTTTAGCAACTGAAGAACTATAGCTTGCTTTTGTCGTGCCAAAAAATCCCTGCTCTTTTTTCTGTTCTCGTATGGAAACTCTACATCCTGCTGAGAACCATTTCATAGAACTGGTTTAAAAGTACAGTTTCAAGAAGAAAAATAATTACCATTCAGGGGAAGTATTACTACTCCAACTGCATCAACAAAAATTACTTTCATCAGCAAAACAATTTCATTTTTAAGTACCTTATTATTATCAGAGCAATCTAGCGATTAATAATTAAGTATATCAACTTCAGTTAAAATAGAAGTTTTCGCCATTCTTAGTTAAGCCTCATATATTTTATTTTTTCACATTCTCTCATCACATTTGAACTAAATAGCGCATTTGCTTCATTAAGTAAATACTTTATCAAAGACTGCATTCTCTACAAGTAGTCAGATAAATAAAAACAAAAACTAAAAGTAATTATAATAAATATAAATTATATTTACCATAACAATGCCTAAAGGACAACCACAAACGCAGTCTCCTCTTTCTAGGTGCTGTACAAAACAATACTTATGACTACTCCTTCAGAAAACCCTTTTTTATTATTATTTTGTATGATTTCATATATTCTTTTCTCTTTGCAGGAAAAACAAATGTTTGTGTGAGAAAAGAGAATAAACCAATTCACTCTGAGGGCTGGGGATGCCAGAGCAACAGTGTCCAAAATAATATCCCAAGGACAAAGAGGAGAAAGTATCAGAAGCATCATGAGCTTCCTGCTCAGAAACGGCCCTAATTTGGTTCTACAGTAGTGAAAAACTTCTGATATTAAACTTTGCTATTCATTCTTTTTGCAGGTAGGTAAACATGCTGAAGAGCCTTTCTTCCAGTAGGCAGATAGTGTGTAACTTTTTTCGCCAGGTCTAGTCAATGCCATGTGTTCCTAATTCCTTACTGACACATTAATAGTCAGTTCAATAGTCAGACCAGCTATCCCCAGGGTGTTCAGCCTCGGGAGCTAGAAGATAAGGATAGATTGCAGAGCAACCCACCCATAATCCAGGAGGAAGTAGTCAATGATCTGCTTCTGCACCTAGGCGCACATAAGTCTATGGGGCCGGATGGGATTCACCCAAGAGTACTCAGGGAGTTGGCGGGAGAGCTCACCAAGCCTCTCTCCACTATCTATCAACAATCTTGGTCAACAGGGGAGGTACCAGGTGACTGGAGGGTGGCTAATGTGATGTCCATCTACAAGAAGGGTCGGAAGGAGGATCCAGGGAACTACAGGCCTGTCAGCCTGACCTCGGTACCAGGAAAGATCATGGAGAGGATCATCTTGAGTGAGCTCTCACGGCAAGTGCAGGGCAGCCAAGGGATTAGGGCCAGCCAGCATGGGTTTAGGAAAGGGAGGTCCTGCTTAACCAACCTGATCTC
>VWZL01005066.1:426281-569931 GCA_013396915.1 Stercorarius parasiticus
CGGGCGGAGCGGAGCGGGGACACCGCCCCCGGCGCCGCGGCCGCGGAGCCCGCCTCCAGCGCCGGCCGTGCCCGCCGCCTAGGGTCGGGGCAGCCCGAGCTGGTGTCCCCGCGTGGGGGGCGGTGCGGGTCTCCGGAGCACGGTGGGGGGGTGAGTGCCCCGGCGCCCCCGGGCATGTCGCAGAGCTGAGGCCAGATGCTCTCCTCGGCCTTGGCGATTTTCCCCACTTTTTTCCAGGCTGAGAGGTCGCCGTGGCCGCGGCATCCCCCGCTCGGGTGGGAGGTCCCTTCGGAAACACGGCCCAAGAGGGCATCTTGCTGCCTGTGCGCTCGGGAAAACCGCGTAGACGCCCACCGCCAAACGTTGATCAGTCGTGTCAATGCAACTAACTCAATGAAACAAACACCTACACTAGAAAAGTAAAAGAAAAAACAAAATCAAAAGGCACAAGTCCATCTGAACTTGAAAAACGAAGTGTCACATATAGGCGCTCTGTGCCCTCCGCAGTGATGACCATGTCTTTAATTACTCATTGAGGTGGATCTAGCAAAAGGAATGACTTCTGAGAGAAACAGGTGTTTAGAAGAGATCAGGAAGAAAAAGCAATTGGAATTGCTTGTGTTTGCTTTATTTACATGCAAAATAGGGATGGACAAGTATGAACCTAAACTGCTTGAGAAAGAAACTACAAATGCAGGAGACTGATAAGCTTGCATTACTATCGTTCTATAAAATTGTACTTCATAAACGCTTTCAGTGAAAAAAGCTCGATTTTTATGATAAGCTTAATAAAAGCTTCATAAGCTCTTTTCCTAGACATCTGCTTTCTACTGCACCATTGACCTGAAATTTTATGAGTCAGGAATTTGCGGCATACAGTGTGCTACAAACTAGGGCAATGAAATGTATTTCTATAGTCAAAAGTTTGTCAGATTTATTTCAGATTTTCAAAATCGATAGACAATATTCTTACCCAATGGATTATGAAGTTTGTTACAACTTAGTTGGTTTTGCATATCCAACTTTCTGCAAATTAGACTTTCTCCATAAAACTCTTCTGAGTTTACATCTAGAGATTAATCTTGCAGCAAATAGAAAAGATACAACCTAGAAAATTGATTACAGTGCTTGGGTGATGGAATTATAAGGAAAACCTTCGTAGCTCCACTCTATATAATTATATAGGGGAAATGGGAGATAAAAGTGAAATCTTCATGTTTCTGATTTCTAAAACATTTTTAACTGTGCTTAAAGTATTTTTGCTAGCCTACCATAAACTAGGTATAGAATCCCATTAAAAAAAAAAACAACACACAAACAAACAAAAACTCCAGAATCTTAATATTAAGATCTAAAGACTCTTGCATCTTCACTGACTGCTGTTGGCTTTGCATCCAAGTCTAACAAGTGTGAAAATTATGATACTAGGCCAAGAAAATTCTCTTTCCCTCCAATAATCCTTATTATTTTATTTGTTCTGATATTTTTGCCATAGACAATTAGTAAATTGTGAAGTAGATGAAAATTTACCTCTCCTTTTATTTTCTAGCAACTTGATTCCCCATTATGTGAATTTTGGAACATCTGCTAAGGGTAAGATTCTGCATTATTTTTATTGAGGCAAAAACTTCTATATAATTATCCAATCATTTCTAGAAGAAGTGATCATAAAAAGGAACAGAGAAAAATACTTAGCCTATATATAATTGTGGCTTCCTACATATTTGTAGTGAAAGGTCAAAAAGATATTATAAGTTTGAACTTCTACTTTAGGCAGAATATGACCTCTTCCTTAATTTCTGTTTTAATGATGTGTCAAATCAGAATATTCTCTGATTTTAGAGAGAAAACTGGGATATGCCTACAAGAGAATTCTTTCAAGACACCTTACAACATATTAAACATAAGCTTTGTTCAAAATGAGACTAGTGATTATTTAAAGTACAGAACGCTCTTGAAGGATCAAAAAGGAGAGGAACATTTCCTTTCAATTGCCAACCAGAAAAGTACATAATCCTATTCAATTAATTGACAAAAAGACATTTCCCTTACAGATTAACCCTAAAAGATTTGTAAGTTTGTAGACCTTTTCACATGGAGTCCCGGCCCCCTTTTCACTGCCTCTCAGCTACACAAAAATTGACTTCTAGGATCTGAGAAAAATTGTATATGTCCTCAAATTGAGATAGAACTAATGGTATAATTTTATTTTTTTTAAAGTTTGTGCTGTATATCATACAAAAGGAACAGCAGTTTCAGAACATACAGCATTACTGGGCATTTTTTAGTTTTTCAATCTCTGCAGTAAGAGGTAACAATACAGTAGAACTCGTGTCACCTCCCTAACATGCATGTCTTATTGTCAGAACTCCACGGTTTGGAAAATTTCCTGCCAGCAAAAGTGAAGAAGGTGTTATATTTACAAATCTAATCAGCCTTTTATTCTGCAGTACATTATTTTATCATAAAACATGCATGGAAAATGGTTTTGATGGTATAGATAATCATTTCTCTCAGGAATTTTAAACAGATTTTCTCCAAGTCTTTATTATTGTTCTCATATTTTTCTTTAAAATCCATGTATGAATTACATTATTATTATTTATTTTATCACAATAAAAATAAAATAAGAGATAAGCAAAGTAAGTGTAAAATTCAAAGCATTTTCGTTCCACATTCTGCATAATGTAAACTAACCAGCCTGAGCTTATAAGATCATCGGCCTGGTATTTATTTTCAGCTGCTTTGGATAGCACCAGACAGAATGATCAAATATTCATTTGCATATGGGTCCCATGGGCAGCTCGTGGCACAAATGCATAGAAAGGCCACTCAGAATCACAGGAGTACAGCTGAAATGTCTTGTTACTTCCCCACCAAAATCGTATTGTGTTCATAACATATACATACATTGCTGTAAAAGTCACAATTTAAGAAAGAAGATTCCCCAGAGCAGTCACCCTGAATGCTTTACTCTGGTGGTTTTTTCAGAAATCTCAGGAAGGCAAATGTTCTCAGATGTTCTCAACAGGTACAAACTCCAATGGAGTCAAAAGGAGGAGTCAGGGAAGGTATAGTATGATTCCTGCTGAAGAATACATTGCTATGAACTAGTGCCTTATATATTGTGTAAAAGATTCTTTCTGATGTGCCTGTTGGTGTGAAATCATCATTTGGAAAGGGAAATGATTCAGCAGGTAATCAAGTCACAAATTATTTCAAGCTTCTTTCAAGAAGTTAATTTCTAATCTACCCAACATAAATTCAATCAAATCTAACACTATTCTGGAAAGACAATATGTATTGCCATTTACCTCAGTCAGAAAGTAATTCATTTAAATGAAATTATCTTCACCTGTGCTTCACAAAATGAACACATTTTGGCACTATGTATTTTAAATCTGACTTTATATATCCCCCATTCATGAATGATTCTCCAGTGACAGTTATCGGTGTTTGAAGTTTCTGGCCAGGATGGGCTTTCACGACACTTACCAAAAAGGAGGACAGAGACCTCCATTTCTGTTTTTAGCAAAGCAAGCTGTTTCTCCCTCTTCTTCCCTGACCAAATACCAGCTGAGTCTAAAGGAGAACCTCTGCTTAAAAGTTTATCAGGGAACTGGCAGTTAATATTTAATCAAGACATCCGATAAAAAAAAGATGTTCTCACCTAAAGCTGTTTCCAGTCTAAAATAAACAGTAATTTTTATTATGATAATAGAAATTTGCATAGGCAACGCCAAGAAAGAAACATTAGCTAATGTATTATTAATGCATTGGAAGCCTACCTTCAGCTAGGCTTCAGACAATTATTTTGCTCCAACCCATAAATCACATACTAACCAGAGTCCTCTGTGAACTAGCATGAAATATAAATCACCGAGATAGACAATATTAAAAAACTATTGTTTTCCATGGGCATTGTAAAAGGCAAATCCATTAGTTCCTGCATAAAACCGTGTGCATATTACTGGTTTACTATCCAGACCCATAGTGCTTATTCTTTCAGTCTGCAAATACAGGGTAGATAGGTAGGCTAATATCTTACCCTGTTGTTTCTGACCTGTGTCAGAAAGGTAAATAAAAAAAAGTGACATCTCCTGGATTATAGGGTGATATATCATAGCTGATTTAGTTTAGTCTGTTTCTGGAGATCAGAAAATTGTCACCCCTGCTTGTCTACCAGAGAGACAGTGAGAGTCAAAACCCTGCTCCTCTAAGACTCTGCCTTTTGATGCAAAACATAACTCACGTTTTCTGTTATTTGCCCCAAACCAAGAAATGCTGTGGGCATGGCTGGGGCCCCAATGTCTGTGTTGACTAACTTTGTCCAGACAGATGTGCTCTCTCAGAGGTAGCTACACCAGCCTTAAGCATTACTTTCCCCAGATGTCTGCCCCAGTCGGGTTTTGGAGAGCAATGCCCTGTAGCAGGGATATTAGAATTATATGTTTACTGCCTTTGTCATAAAGGGCTTAGGCTGATATATTTGACTATGAAGTGCAATATCCAAGAGCAAGATATTTTGCTTCTGCTTATGGGGGAAATGATGTTTTGAATTAAGGCAGCTAAATCTCAGAGAACCCATTAAGCCTAATCCCTTTGCAAAAAATATAGCTATAAGCCCAATAATTTTCTGACTGGCTTCTGCCAATTTCTAAACGTGAAACATGGTGAATATCACATAAGTGTTCTATTTAAAATAATATGTTTGGCTTTTCACATACAATACTCCAACAGTCTTCATAAACAGATGCAGGAAAACTTTTAGGGATGAAATCACATTTTGTGTGGAAAGTATTATTTCCCATTATAATTATATTTAGAAACTCAATGGTTGAAACTTAGCAAAGTAGATTTAAAATCAGAGACAAACTTGAACTCTCATTCTTCAAAGTTTTCTACCATGGGAAGTCCTGTATTAAATAATTCACCTACTTTCTACATTTCTTCATACTTGCTGTGATTTTCTAATTGTCAGAATCGTCCTGTTAGTTAAAAGTACTACAGTGGAACAAAAGGTACCAAATTCATTCTAAGTATATTCTATTCCTACAATTCTGCCCTCTCCCACAGGGAAATTATAATATTTGATTCACCTGTTTGCCCACCAATTCTATCCTCACAGGTAACCTTTAAATCTGATCTTGTGATAGAGTCTCAAAAAAGAGAAATTTCCTTCCAAACTAAACTGTGTGAACATAGAATTTACATAGGAAAGAGGACTATTCATTTTATGTTTCTTATAAAGAATAAGGTTTTATGAATATGTCTCCAGAAATATTCACAAGGAGCAAAACAACCTAAGACCAAGAATGTGATAATGAAGATGTCGGATAGAAACGTTAACTGGAGAACCTTAAGAAGGAGGAGGAAGGGGACTGACTCTAACACAATCCAGTGTCTTGGTGCCGAATTTCCCAAGAAAAGTCTTCCAACACACAAGTGAAAGCTAGGACAGTCCAGCTTAGCATATTTTTGTGATAGAGTTGTCTCATCCTTTCCCCTTCTTACCCGTTTCCCCACAGTGAGAAGATAGTAAGAACCTGAGAAAATAGTAGGAAGAGAGATCTGTCTTAAATTATAAGAAGATTACAGCTTAACCTAACAGAAAGAGGAGTGGAATCTAGCTGAGATGCTGAGGAGCAAAATATGACTATTGTTAAATATAGTCTTCATCACACATTTTGTTGCCTTATTTTTTTTTCTGTATTTTTGTAGTATTGTTGCAACTCTACACTTCAAGGAAATGGCAATGTCTGTCTTAAATTTTGTCTGTTGGGAAAGCTGACTCTGAGTGGTTGTATGTAAACTAATATATTTCATTATTACAGCTATGGTGAGCCTATCCTTACGGCACAGGAACTGCAATATTTCAATATCCAGCTTCCACCCATATTGCTCCAAAATATCCAACCAGAAACATGTACCTCTACTTGTATTGCTTAGCCTAGCTGGGAGTTGCCAGTGTGGAGCTCTGAGGGAAAGAAATGACAAGAGTTATGTAGGAAAGTTTTGGATATGCAGGAAGGTACTGGGAAACGCATCAAGTAGGGACCATCCTTGAGATCATGCCCAGGATCCCCATGAAGCCTGACACAGCCTAGCGAATAACCCAGTCTAATGGGAATAAAAAAAAATAAAAGGTGGGTAGTAGCTTAGAAATTCTGTGAAAACCAATGCCACGTAAAGGACAAAGACTGCAACTAGTCCTATCAGTAAAGGAAGGCAAGTAAAGTTCATCTGTCACATATTCGGCATTGCTGTTATCTTGTCAGTCCTCATGATCACACTCTGAACTACGTACAGCATGAGCTCCTTATGTCCAGGTGTTGCAACGGGTGAGTGGTGGTTACTGGGGCTAGGACATCTAATAAGGAAGAAAAAACACAAGTTCCCAGCAGTCTAGAGTTCATTGGTTTTGCTCGCAAAACAGCTGGTTTGAAATCCAGCTGCACCGTCAGTGCACCAGCCCAGCGCACAGCGAGCAGCCCCCACAGCCTGAGAAAGGCAACTGGATGCATAACTTCTCCATGCGCTCACAACCAAAATTTTCACCTTCACTATTTCAAATAGTGGCCCTTGTGGATATCAGACGTTTCAGGATATAGTATTACTAACGGCAGTGGAGGTGGTAACTGTCACAAACCCACTGCCTCAGCATCATACCTCATGTTATTTACTTTACCACAAAATGTACTGAGGCTTGAACTGGAAGAAGCACCTCCTCCAGAAAGAGTGTACGAACCCACTGTTTTATAAATCTTTGTTCATCTGAGAATGTCCTGGGAATACTGTACCCCAGACTGGTGCATACCCTGGACTGATGCTAGCAAACAGATGGCAAATTTGCAGAGATGTGCTGTCAGTACCTGTAACTTTCACAGGGCTAGACTGGGACTCACAGGGTCACAAACAAAAGTTTGATGGAGGTGTCTAATTTTCATGACCTTCTGGGTAGGGTCCAAGAGCTGGGAATTATACTGTATTTTTATAAGCCCTAACGTGACTGTGCCTTCAAATCCAGTGAGAAACCCAGCACCAATCTGTTAAAGTCTGCAGGAATCGTGGTTGCGGTCTGCATTTTCCCTGGGCTGACACTGACTTTTTCTACTCTGAGTGATCCCAGCGATTCCAGCCTGGGTCCTTCGCGTGGGCAGGTGGGGAGCGTCAGGAGGAAAAACCTATTTCAGTCCTCACAGACATGTGTTTTCCACTGGAAATGGAGCGTCGTGTCATGTCGCTGTTTTTAATGTGTTACCAAGTCATCATTCCTCACCCTCCATTGCTTGCAATATCAGGTAGAGTAGGCGGTAGGCACCCCTTCAGGGAATGTACAATGTAAAACATAAATATTCCCCCACTTATCTCCAAATATGTATGTGTACGATTTCACAATTTACTTAATCTTACCTGAATACCTTTGCAGAATGGTTCAATATTAAAATTGCTGACTTTCAGTAAATCTTTAGGAGTAATAAAGGTATTATGTACGTAGCTAATTGCCAATCCTTAATCTTTTAAGATTAATATTTAATACTATTTTTTGTAGTTAATGCATTTTTTTTCCTCGTATAGAACAGTTGAATCTGCAGCTTGAGAAAACATAAATGGATAAAAATTTTTTTGAAAAAATGGAATATATGAACATTTTTCTAGGTCAAATAGTTCAAAAAAGGCTTTTCAGATGAGATAGTTTTTCTCTGAAACATTGCTCTCATCATATTTGAAAACATTCGTGACGTTTTAGGCTGAATGAAAAAATCTTCTCTAATATTCATTCATTTGCCCCTAAATGTACATGTAAGCATGTGTTCACACACAAATAAATGTAGGGTCCAAAGTGTAACTTCTAATAGAACTGTTATCTGTTTTTGTGCCCTAACAGTGCAATAAAGCTCTTGTGTATGTCTATAAAATGGAGTTAAACATTTTATGAATGTTTAAAAATCATCCAGGAATCCATCAGCGTCTGACTTACTTGACTGCATTTTTTCTCTTTTGTTTTTAATAACTTCAATTTAGTTATACAGATCTGGGCACCTAATTCATTCTTTTGTTCCAAAGACAGTAATTTGAAAGGAGTACTTTCCATGAACCTAACAGTTTGGAGCACTAAATGTATTTTCAGACAACTAATGATTTGCTAGAAATTTTTGAGTTGAACATTTGTGACTGTCAGATATGCTATTACTTGCATATCATCTTTCATTAGAATGTGATGTTAGTATTTGCTCTTGCTGCCTGTATTTTTCTTTTTTTTTTTTTTTTACCACAGATTATCCAGGTTCTACCTTTTAAATATGACTGTCTATTTTAATTAGGAGCAAGAATTATTATTAATTTCAAAGATGAGATAATTACAACTGTTATACGATTTCCAGTAGGTATTATACTTATTGAAAATTGAGATCTTTTTCTTTGTCCTCTGAATCTGCAAAGCAGATTTTTTTTAATTCATCTTTTCTGGAACACATATTTAGGTGGGAAACATTTATTAATAAAAAAAATTGATACTCTTTTATACTCCCCAGCTTGTTAATTTTAGAAATAACACATAAATTTGCTACAAATAAAATATTTCTTTCACCCTCTATGAAGGTCATGCCTGTTAACAATGACAACCACATAGTGATGAAGGTTAGGCATCTGCCAAGATGAAAAAAAAAAAAGAGGAACTTAAACTAAGGCTTTTGAATTACATTTCTCACCATCTTTCTACAGAACTCAATAAATTGATATTAATAGTGGGTATGAGACTGTAGAGGATGTTTTCAGAGCCTGGTGGGCAGTAGAGCAACCCTAAGTGTGAGTGACATAATAGCCTTAACAGTTAGATTACATTACATTGAAGACATCCCAATTAACTCTTCATAGTTCTACTGATTTCATTTCGGACTTGGCACATTAAGATTATTAAGGAAAGCCACAGGTTTACCTAAGCAGAAGTCAAGAGGCAAATTTAACATCCTTTCTCATTAGAATCAAATATTTGTTTACCTTCCATACTTTAACAGAGCCCAGGAAAACTAGGGTCATTTGACCCCCAGAAATATCATTTTGGTGAAAGCTTTGAAGAAAAACCTTCACATTCCTTCAATATATCCTTTATAACTTATTTCCTTTAATATTCATTTTCTAAGCATGTTATTGAGTCCATTAGGCTATCAGATTTACTTGCTACACCCACAAAAAAGTTTTTTAAATGTAGATCAGCTTTGATTGTTATATATAGCTTTACTAATATTATGGCTAAGTTTTGCATTTAATTTCCAATTAAAAACAAGTCTAACAAACAATGAAAACATTCTAACATTACCAAAATCTCATGGCGGTTGGGTGTTGTTTTTTTTTTTTTTTTTCATTTAACCAACAAAGTCACCACTACTGGCTACTAGGGAGTCTAGTACTCACTGCAAGTAATAGAGTAATTTCTGTAGATTAATATGCCTACAGCAATCTCCCTTCTAATAAGCAAACATCATAGAGATTTGAAACTAGATTTTCCCTACTCTGTAAAATAAAAGCTTCTAACTTTGTTCCACAGTAGATAATTGTTAAATGTAGGTTTGACACACTCTTTTCATCCTAACACCATACTCATACTGTCACACCATCCCAAGCAATGAAGAGCAATGGAAGAAAAGTCTCCTTTTCATTCATACCCTACTTGAAGGAAACTCAGGGAGGTGGTTTCATTTTCTGCCTGCTAGAAGAAGTGCATATTTTAAAAAATGAAGAAGGGTGGAAAAAATGCGTCTTGGATGAGACCAATAGAAGCAGCCAGAGATGAAGAAGATACAAAACCCTTCGGAAGCTTCATGACTGCACGGGGACCTGGTGACTGCAGAAATGAGAACTATGAAATCGGTTCTTCAGCATTCCCCTACTGCTATGAAAAGAAAACCAATGAAATTAGATTTTGGTAAAGAAAGCACACAAAATCACATGACACAGGGATAGTGTCTGAAAACCATAAAAATATAAAACCTACTTAGGTATCATCAAAAAGATGTATGATTCTGCATGAAGTTAAAAAAAAATAAATCATCATTTCAAAATCTTGCTGGAGAGACATTTGTTCCTCTTTGAGGAGTGAGTGGCCATATATATTAATTGCTAGTATTTTCCATTCTAGGCCCTTGTAAATCAGGCAATGTCTAACATTCGTCAGCTACTGGGGCATTGGATCAAATCTCTTAAAACAGGCAACAGAGGATCTCCTCTGAGTACTACTGAAGAACATCATGTGACACTAGGTACTCAGAAAACCTAAGTGGTGAGCCTCAGAGCAACAAAAAAAATCAAAGGTTTGTTTGGCTGTATTCACAGACTGGTGTCAGGGGAAGGAGTCTATTTACACTTTTCCATTTTCTATACAAAGCACAAACAATTTAGGATTTGCAAAGGGCTGAATAAGCATGTCCAACGTATGAGGCAACATTTTATTAGTTTTTCTCTGTCCTTGTATGAAGTTTGGATAATTTATGTATTGTGTAAGCTGGTTTTCTTCTTTTTATTACAATTGCTTTTTTGGTTTCTTCAACTTCTTCCTTCTATTTACCAGTTATATAATGCTTTTACTACCACTGCTGATGCATTTTAAACAACCGATGCCCCTAAGTATGGATTTATATACATGTATATATTTCTATATATTTATATCTTCCTAACAATCGTGTCTTACTAGAGCTCAATTGTACAGCAGGAGGTGAAAATACCTCTCTTGGTTCCACATTGGTTTCAAAACCCTGTAGTGAACTACCATACCTCCTGTTAAAGCTGTGCAACTGGAGGCCTATTCTGCTCTCACGAGTGTCTGTGCATGCATTTGGGTTTTGAGTGGGTCTAACGCATAACTTACAAAACGGTAATTCCATTTACAGGTCGAAAAATGTGCAGTCCCTCATCTATGTCCAATGAGCAGGAAGCTACTATTCAGGTGAAGATTTTCACCTGATAAAATTTCCCTTTAGGTTATGGGACATTTTTGCCTTGTACATTTGCATAAGAAATATATTTTACAAAGACGCTTTCAGAAAAAGAGAACAAACAAGACTTCTTTTAATCTATTGGTAATGGTGGTATATTTTTTTCCTCAGCTTTTAAATGTTTCTTTATTTTTGAATTTATTTTTAACGGTGAACGGCACATTCTTTCTTGTGCCAAGACCACAGTTCAGAAAATCCTTTCCTGAATATTATAATGGTAGCTTATTACAGCTTATATATTCAAAATGTCTAATGCTTTCCAATTTGAAGAAGTTTTTCAAAACTTCCACATTTCTGCTATTTGCCACAGACTGTGGAGCCTGAAGGGAAGAAATCTATGAAGATGACAAGACTGAGTTTTCTCTTTTCATGGAATCACATTCACATTTGACTGAAGGTACAAAAAAAATGAAATGCCTTGTCTCTTAACTTCTGTTCCTCGGGAAAAAATCTTGGCTGTGTGCCAGAATCACCCTGGCACATTCCCAGACCAGGTTTATACCACTGCTAAGCAATGTATTAAGCAGACACATCAAGCTGCCTGGAAGTCCCGCATTACTGCAAGAGCAGGAGAAGGAGAAGAATTGAAAGGTGGATTTGGAAACATCAGAATTTAGATTGATTGCACAGTCCCCAAGCCACTTCTTGCTAGTACAGCCCTTAGTTACTTGGCATAGTACAATTTTTTATAGGAAATCGCCAATTGCCCTTGGACTACATGCAATGACAGATCTAGGACTACACAGGGAGTCACACCTTGCATTAACTTTCAAGCACTTCACCATGTAACCTGAATAACACAGGGCTGATAGAGAACAAATGAATATAAACATTGGTTTGTGTTCATGCTCTGAGTCAGCCTTTGAAAAGGAACTCAGAACCAGTGCATTAGATATGGATAGAACATAATTTTTAAAATATGATTTTTTTAAAAAATTGTATTTTTCCCACCTTTTTTTTTGTTTGTTTTATTGCTCTCTAAGACTTTCTTACTCATATTTTCCATGAAAAGGCATTCCAAAAACTTCTGTTCCCACTCTTTTTTTCCCGTCTGCAATGACAGAACAAAAGCCCGCTATTACTCAACCAAAAATCTATAAGCAAAGAAAATTAACAGGATGTTAAAGCACACACAAGGAGTCCTAGGAAATCCCTAAGGGTGGGATTTGGGGAAAAGGTCGAGTCTGTAAGAACTCCTGTTCACTCTCTTCTGCATCCATTCTAGATTCCATTTGCCTTAATCTCTGCCTACTTTCAAGGAGATCAAAGCATGAACATTAGTTATCCTACTGCATAATTAAATTGAACATTACTTTGATATCTTTTTAGCATATACTGAACTTACTTATATGAAAGAAGTGACCTCAAATCCTGATTTAAATATGTCATTGGTCAGTTTAACCATAGAAGGCTGCCTGAAGTAACATGAATCAAAAAACGGATTTCTTCATATACCTTTTTTTGTCTCTCTTACATGTTATGTGTTTTAACTTTAATACCATACAAGCCTTGCACATAGTGAAGGCCACAGTACAGGTTAATGTAAGCTACACAGTAGCACCCTAAATCAGAAAAATAAGCATGGACTTTCATGTTCAAGGCTTGAAACTTTTCATTTCTCAATGTGAACAGTCAGTATCACATAAAAAATTTATAACAAGCTTTAGTAATTTTTTATAATACAAATTTGGCAGATATCGTATGTTCTCTGTTCATGACGTGTATTTGTTTTAAGGTTTGTATTCAGATACAATATTAAATTCAGTCTTACTTGTTAGTAGAGATAGTTAAGCAAATAAATATATTATGAGAAGTTTTGATAAAAATAAGTACATTTTCTGATGATTTATTTTAATGATAAAAACCACACCTCAGTGGAAAAGAGTGTCTTAAAAATAATTGCTACTCTTTTCACAAAACAAAAAGTTATAACAAAACCATCCCTACTCAAAATCACAAAATTTTGAAAAGAAGTAATCTTTTCAAATTTTGCTTTTATTTTTCTCTCTCAGTCAGCTCCACCAATAACAAACTGAAAAAAACAAAATGGTTGTTTCACTTCCATTTTTCAGGTTTCACCTAGGTGGACTATGATGGGCTCTTCATATTAAGTAACACTGCAATGAAAGCCTGATATTTAAATTCAGTGCACCCTAATCAACAAAAACAACAATTAAATTCAGGCTCTCTAGACCCAAAAGCACAATGCTTGCAGTATGTTGGATAAAATCAAAACTGGTATTTTATTTTTTTGGTGGTTGGGGTAAGAAAAAAGAGAACAATATGCACAATAGCAGTATATAAGTTTATTCATTCAGTTAATTCAACAACTTGAAGAAGGATTCATTATGACTTTTGTCTGGCACAGCTTAAATTCATAACAGACTGCCAAGTGCTGCAAGACTAAGTATTTGTAATACAAAAATAAAACTGGTTATTTCCTTAATCAGAAGAGCTGTATGTCACTTTTTTATTTAAGTGCTTGTACATAGATGATACAACTGTACTGTCTCTACAAGAGTGCAGACATCCTTTTACATACCAAAGTAAGATGCATAAATGAAGAATGATATTAATCCATTCACTTGGAGGCAGGAGGGATCTTTCAGTGTCCTAAATCTAAAGGAGAGGAAGTACACCTGTAAAGCTCCCTGTTAGTGCCCTTAGTTAACCCTAAGTTGTGGTGGAGCACACTGATTAACTACAAGCACAGGAAAGCTAAGAGCAAGTAGCTGGAGGAAGACAACATATGCAAGCTGCGGTAGAGGTGTATCTTCCAGCATTAGAAAGCATTTGGTATATAATGTTAGGAGAACTTGAATGAGCACCATCTCAAGGTGCCCTCAGAGAGCCCCAGATTCCCAATTTGTCAAGGAAATGGCAGCTAAGCATCAGTGAGTGGGAAGCCTTTGTACAATAGACCAGACACGCTGAAGTGCTGTAGTGAAGGAGATGTGCTCTCTGTCAGGTGTGGCAGCATTCAGTCTCACCGGGCATTCACCCAGGTAAGTGCCAAGGTAGTCAGAGGCTCTCAACAGACCAACATGGAACGAGGACTAAACCGGAATTTTGGTAATACCGTTCTTGTTTTGGCACAGACTTCAGCAAAAGCATGCAGTGGGTATGCCATTTTCTATTAAGTTAGATGGACATTTGGAGTGAGGCATTTCTTTGCACGGTGATTTGGGTTTTTTCAAACACAGACTGTGATGCCAGAGGTGTCTGTGACAAGAAGAATGGGCCTTTGCCCATAAGTTGATGACAAAGACAAAACAACAAAAAGGAATTGCTTGGAGGAGGAGGAGGTTTTCTGGGAGTACTGACTACAGATGCTTTCTGAAAGCCAAGTGAATTTCTGAGAGAAGTTGATAAGCCTTGAAAAGTAATTCTCGCTTTCTTATTGGACCATCTCCTGTAATGTTGTTCATGTAACTTGTCTACAGAGAACTGTCTGGGAAAAAGGGATTTAGTGTGTGCCTATGGGAAAAGAGCAGTTGCAGGTTTTGAGAGAACAAACGTGGCTGGCAGGCCAAGCGGCACAGAGAGAGATGACTATTGCTTAAAAAGAATACAAACTGCTCCTTTTTTTGCTGGGGGAAGGGGAGTAGGGGTGGGTGGGGAAAGGCTGAGAGCGCTTTTTCCTTATTAAGCCATTTAGGTTTTTTAGTTCTCTTTTCACCAACAGGACTTCGGTACAGGCTGATGCACCACAGCTATGATTTTCTCTTTATGTATTGTCTATTCTAAGCACATCCTACAGGGAAGCTAAGTCTTGTAGACAGCAAGTGTCTCCACAAGACACTTTCTAGAAGAAGCTTGAAGAAAGTTATAGATGAGCAAACTAGAGAGCTATAAAACCAGGTGATTTTTCAGTTCAGAGGCCAAAAAAGAAAGGAGAGAAGGGGATATGTGTTTTGAGGTAAATGAATTAAGAAATTGCAATCAAAGGAACGGAATTGCCCAGTTGGATGCCTAGACTGACAAAACTTTGTGTTCTGATTTGACTATGTAGGACCAACAACAAGACAGTTCTAGATGGCATCTTTTCAAATTCGAGGTAGGATGGGCTTTTCATTTTCCATATAGGTAACCTGTTCATTGACTGCACGATATTGTAAAGAAGTCTATTCCTTCTAAAGAGTTTAGACCATTTTATCCAAATAACTTCATATGAGGTAAATATGAAAACAAGAACCCAGCAAGCCCTGTTGCTTCCTCATAACTCTTTAAAATATCTGTTAGAAAATCTTTCGCACAGACTTCCTAGTGATATCAATACAGAATAGAACTGCTTCATTTGAAAACAGCTGTAAGAAACTGAAACCTTGTTCTATATTGTCTTATAAATTCAGGATTTAGAACACTGATAAAGTGCACAATTAAATGTCTGTTCTCTTCAGGTGGGAAGACCTACATATCTACATGTACTTATCCTACAAAGCAAGTAGGCTAGTATGGGAAAAAAAGCAGGCTAGGCATCCTGCTATTTGTCAAGAAAAAGAGCACTTTTGGGAATGGATTCTTACTTTAAAATAGTTGATTTTTTGTCTTGGAAAGGTAAACTTTTACACCCACCCTGTGTCTCTAAGTGTCTTCCGTATATGCATCTGGTTTTGAAAGGCCAGGGTTACTTGCCAGTTTCTATACTAATCAAAAGATAAATTGAGGGCAGCCAGAACTACATATTTGGTAATTAATGAATGCCTCCTAGTTAAGGATGCCTGAAATTTCCCAACTTCTGTTCTCAGTCAGGGAAAAGCAACTGCTGTTATTGGCTGCTGAGGGTCCTATCAGGCTGTGGCAGGTGAATCCAAATGGACAACCTAAAACATTAACAGTCACATGGAGTGGCAGTAGCTTGGCCAAGTCTTTTTTTCCTTTGCATTTCCTTAAAAATGTTTACCTCTGAGGAGAAAGCAACAATAAGTTTAGTTCCAGATTTCGAAAGATCTCTGCAAGCGGACAGATTGCCTATTTCTATGTTGACAACACATCTGACTGATGAAATGGCTAACAGATTACATGTATGCACTGGTGCATATAGACCATACATATAGAAGTGAAAGAACGGTAGGCATGCTACATACTGACCCCTCATAGCAGCCCAAAATAAAATGTATATCGAATTCTGCCTTAACATTAAGAAGCACTACAGAAAAAAAAAAAAAGTTATAAGGGAAATATCTTAAATTTACCACATCTGAAGGTACTGATCCTGCTTTGTTTTGCTTTGTTTTGTTTTTAATGCAAAGATGAAACTGTATTTTCCTTTCTGAGAAGAAAGATTTATGCAGCATTTTTTTACAGAATTCAGAAACGTACTATCCTGATGCTAAAAAGTCACAATGGCACAGTCTGAAATCATCCCATTCACATCCCTTCCTGCTCTATTTATTAAAACTCAATGCATGTTCAACTTTTATCAGCTCACAAAGGTGATATAAAATGAGAACAGTACACTGAGCTATCACTGTAACACTGAAAGTATTCAAAAGAGAAAAAGCAAGAGTATGTTACCTTTGTACAGGCAAACTCCTAACAGTATCTGCCAGCTCCAGAACTGAGAGCAAAGGAACACCATGCATTTCAAGGGTACTTCCAACAGCATCATCCATGCACCAGACTCCATTTAGTACATTTGTAAATCATTCACTGGCCGAAGGGAAGTCTATAAGGTTATCTACAGTTGCCTCATTGAAATATGAATTGATTACTATTTGCATTTTAACATCATACTCACCTGCAAGATCCATTCGAAGAGTATTAAGTAGCCTCTTTACTCAAATCCTCAGCCTTCTAATAGAAGTTAAAATCAACCATTCCTAGTTAAAAGAGGCATTATGCATGGTGTGAACAAATAAGACCCAGCCACATTATACAAATGCAATTATTCTTCTTGATAATATGAGATCTTTCTTGCAAATGAGATTTTCAACACTGTGTGGTACCAATCTACACTGACTTTATTTTGAACATCAGTCATAACCTACTATCATACCAACAGCTCTGAATAATTAAGTACTCTTACAGTCCCCTAGGAATATTTTACTTTCAGCTTTCTAACCTCCTGCAGCGTTGAGACTGGGCAGACTCTTTGGTCTGTGTCCACCTCTGCACTCTTGGTGCCTAGGGAGCCATCTCACCTGCCTTGTTTCCCGTTGCTAGCACATCTTAAAGATCTCACACAGGGACCCTTTTTTCCCACACAGGAAGCTCAGTCAAACCTACAGCAGAGTCAGAAAACTAATATAGCTGATTTCTCTGCTAGTCTTAGAATAAGCAGAACTCAGATCAGGTTGTTCTTCATAAATAGCTTTATAAACACATTAAAAACATAAGATATATTTATCTAAATAGCACATAGCCCTCACACTTAAGCTATTGCTAGCCTTCTACTACTGTGCCTTTCAGTACAACATTGGAACGTTTAAAAATTGATTAAAAAAACGACTGGGAGAAGTTACTATACACTGATCCCTGATCACCACTAGAGGAAAGGCTGGCTCTTGCAATTGCATGCATGTCCTTCAGTCAAATATTCTCTTAAAAGACAGATAACCTCAATGGAGAGGCCAAGAAGAGTTAGTTACGGTCATATAAAATTAAGTCAAGCCCTTGAAATTCCATCATCCTCTGATACAGAAATCTACTAAAGGCAGAGTTGGGAAGTCAGCTGTGTTGGCCCCCTAAGTATTCTGTGAGGTGTATTCTGCTTTTAAAAATGACGTATAGGTGTCTTTCAAGCATGGCAATGTTATCAGTGTACTTCCTCATAGATACAAGCCTCCAAAGAGTAGCAGGCTACAGAAACTCTTATGTTTTGCATGTAAATACAGTAGCAATGATTAGTACTGTTTACAAGGTCAGGAAATTGTTATTAATTCCTTTCTGAGGAGCACATGTAACTCCATTATCTAGCTGCAGCACTAAGACACAACAAGATACGCTTTACGAAACTGCTAACATATGCCTCCAGAGCATTGGTAGGTTCGAGGCTTGGTCCCAAGAAGCTCTGAGTAAATCTTCCCTTGAAGTCTCATACTGCTATAAGTAGATCTTTTTTTGGTGTCATTTAAATTTTGGAAAGAATATTTCCTTTTTTAAAACATATATATTTAAAAGGAATAGATACAATTTGGAGAAAGCAAATGACCAGTGAAGACATAAATGTCAAATACTTTTTCTATAAATCTTTATGATTCTTAATATATTTTATTACTTTTACTCCAAACTATTAGTCCTGTACTTTTCCACCTGCTGAGAGGCTCTGTGGGTTTTTTAAGTTTAGCAGCTAGGCTATTTTTTCTCTGAAATTTTGTTAAAATAAAAACAGTTTCTGGAATTCACAGTAAATGCTTTGTCATTGACCTTGAGAGTACTTTGGCAAGCAAGGGATTTGTATGCTTTGCCAAGAAGTAATGGTGATAGCAGAAATTTCGACACAGTTGAAACTACAGTAGTTAGTCTGTTTTTGGTAGCTTCACCTCCCAGTATCCCCAGTGGCAATATTGTATTTCAGTTGTCAATGGGCAAGCATATAATATTAGAAGAGTAGGGATTTTAGAGAAACAACATGACAAGCAGCAGTATTGCTTTGGCAAATCCTAATATTTAGAAATCCTGATTTTTCTTGTGTTTCTTACAGCTTTGTGGAAGAATAGTCCAGGATGCTTGAAAATACATTTTTCTCTAAATTAAGAGAACTTAATATAATCAAGTTTCTTTCAGTACAATGAAATCTTCTAGACATTTATCTCAGGTATGCTTTAAAATAAATACTGAATTATAAATTAATTATTTTGTTTTTCACCAACAGCAATTTTTTTCTCCTTATGAGTATATATTAATCTTAAAGATGAAAAATACAGACTTTTAGAGCGTTAAACTGGAAGAAAGCTGCTTTTCAGAGTTCTCTGAAGTAATTTAAACAAGGTTAGTCATCTTTTTCAGCCCGAAATCCTTTGCTACAAAAAAAATAAAGTCTTGAGGCCAAACATTGTGAGTGACAAGTATTATTTATATTTAAGTAAATTGAACTTGTCTATCACTTCCGTCCCCCTGCCCCTCCATGCAATAATTAATGCAGTATGCTTGAAAACCTTAATCACGTATTGTGTTTGCAAACAGCGTAAGGACATTTTTTGATGCTGTTAGCCCTTTTGCACATGCAGACCTGGTCTGCTGAGTACTGATAACCCACCTGCGAGCAGTGCATCAGCACAGCTCGCTGTCAGTGGAGCTGAGGTAACCTGGTGCTTTCAAAGGCTGGGTGCTATAACGAGCACTTCAGCAGATAAGAGCTGTGGCCATGGCTGCAGGGTGGGTGAATTCATCCAGTGTGGAAGACCTGGCTCCCTCCCTGTTTGCAGGCTCTGCTTTTTTCCCCTGTGGGAAACGGAGGAAGAGGAGACAGCAGATAGTGTGCTTTTTTCCTGACACAGGGAGTGTTTCTACAGCTCAGATGCAGCCCTTACATTTTACATGTTGACACCGTATCTTCTGTTTAAAGAAAGTTTTCAACCAGTCATCAGGGGGCCAGTCATGCTCACATATACAGCACAGGGCTATTCTCACCTGCACTAAATAAAATGGAAAATTTTCTCTGTGAGAACAAACATTTTTACTACTATGCATCTGAAAATAGGTTAAAGAATAAGAAATTAGTTATTTTCCATTTTGTCTTCAACACTTCATATGGTTTTTTTTCCCCTAAAAAACATTAAGTAATAAAGAATCCAGTTGGTATGATACAAAATTTCTGTAATGCAGTCGTTAACTGCTACGTTTTGAGAACACGATGCTGTTCATTCAGCCTTTTCTGATTTCAGGCTATTGAAATAGAAATAAAATAGAATGTATCACATATTAACATGAGAAGCCTTCTATATATATAGCCAGCTATAGCTGACAACTATATCTAGAAAGTGGGAAGGGGAAGGGAGGGGAGGGGAGGGAGGGCTGAATGTGCCCACTATTTAGTAAAAATACAAAAAAGGCTACCTACTCATGATGGCTTTATAGTAAGTCAACATTTGGGGGTTAGCTTTTTCATATGTAAAATGGAAATAATCTCATTTGCAAAGTTAGCAAAGCTTAATTGTATTTTAAATGTATATGGCATTATACTGATCAAGGCACTGGGGAGTACCATGTATGTATATACATATAGCCCATTGCTCTAATGTAAGTGCTAGATTATACACCTATTATTTTTAGTCATGTCTGCTTAATGGGAAAAGGGCAGAAAGGATTGAGATAAATCGTGCACACAGTAGGTCCTAGCAGACCAGACATAATTCCGTCATGCAACAAACATAATGGATTATCCTATTCCCACCCCATAACAATACAGAGATGTTATTATCGTCCTGATGATAAGAAAATGCTTGACATCACAGAAACAAGCATTTCTTTTATCTGATTCTAGATATAGAAGCCGATTTGGGCAATGGTTTTCTCAGATTTACCAGTCCTACAGATGAATAATCAGAATTTAGAGGAAAGACCACCACAGAACAAGTACATGCAGAAAGTTAATTTGGATGAGAAAAGACTTTTAAAATATAATCTAAGTTTAATTTTTAAATTAAGATTGGTTTGAATGTCAGCTAGGACAGCTGCAAACAATCAAAACTGAAGCACACATAAAGCTGTAACTCCACATGCCTTGAAAACCTTTTGTCTATCCATGATACAGTAAAAACAATGAAACTGAACTAGGTGTCATATACATTCATGTCACATCTGATCTCATAGAGAGCATCTTTGTTATCTAGCAAAGACTGAGTTCAAAATACTTGTAAGGAATTCTAACGAAGTCTCTCACCTTTGCCCATAATGTATTTTCCTTCAAATCAATGAAATATCTTTGAGACCTGTACTGTTCATCAAATCTGGTTTAAATTGATCAGTTGTTTGGCGGATCAGAAACACAGAGAAATATGTGGACACACCTGTTACATAGGACTAAATTCCTTGGGAAACAAGGATAGCCAGTTGTATGAGGAAGGTCCATTACTTCTCTAAGCAACACATTCTCGTACTTCATTGTTCCTGTCCCTCACATACAGCTGGAACCTTCCTTGCTGGAATTTAAACTTCTTACTTCTTGTCCTATCACTACTGAGAGCAGACTGCCTCCTCCTTTTATATGCATGAGAAGATTGTTTTATCTCCACTAGATTATTTTTCAGACTAAACATCTCTAGTTCATTCAAAAAGCTGCTTTATAGTTCATGCTCAGAGGTTTATAACACATAAGCATGACTTCCTCTGGTCTCTCTCTCTCTCAGTTATCGTTTCTCTGAACTGGAGTCCTCACACTGGGATGAGGGTAAATCTCCACTGCCTTCTTCAGAGATAAAGAATATTCTCAGTTCTCCATGGCCGTACTATTCTTTCTGCTTCCAAGGAAGACAGATACTTGCCCTTTTTTATATCAACATGCCATTATTGATTCATAGAGTTTTGTGATCCCTGTAGCCAGATTTTTAATCAGTTTCCCCCATGTTATCTTTATGCAGATGCTTAGTTCTCATCATAAAACACTATGCTTGCCCCTACTCAGGACTATTTTATTTTCAGACAATGTAGATAAAATTGCTGTCTGTCGAGGCCACTAGGAATTTCTATCAAGCCCCTTTATTTTTGTTGTAGTCCCTATCATCTTGGTGACAACTTTGAATTTAATAAATAGAATTCAGTTAATTAATGAAAATAATGAATTCTAATGGCTGAGGCCCCAAATGATTCTGTTACTCTCTGTACCCTCAGTCTAAATGCATCAATATTTCTCTCGTTGCTGTTTTTGGAAGAGTTCTATTTCAGTTTTTTGGGTTTTTTCTATTTCAAGCAAGCACATATTATAATTTAACAGATGGAACAAAATTTTTCCCTAAAGCTTTTTTAGTTTCAAGTAGAAAATTTATTCAGAAATATTAATAAAATTTTCTGTCTTGCCTTTTTCCCTCTCCTATGATTTTTCTTTGTTCTGAGCACAGCATTATTAATACAATTCTGGACATTTTTAGGACTACTTTTGCTATTCCTTGTGTGTTCATGCAGTTGTGTTACAGAAGAGCAATGATTTTGCATAATCTGTATTTTGTAGTCTGCTCTTGAATTGCGCAATGTCATATCTACTTTGATTCTAACTACCTTTCTGTCACATTGGAGCAGGTAAAAATGCCAAACGGGAGTCATGAGAGATCTTTCATGGTACTACTGAAATTTTCTGCAGTTGTAATTTTTATAAGTTCTGTCTCAATAACTGCTAAAGCTTCATAAAGAGAAAGAATCAGGAAATGTATTCTTACATCATAGAGCTATGATGTCTCTTACTAAAACATAACATAGTTTTGATAGGATATTAACTTGTCGCTGACCTTGGAACTTACAGGCTAGTTGACAAAATGAACAAGCACAAAAGAAAGGACCGCATTTCCCAAAAGATACATTATGTACTCTACCATTTTCAGTACCCCTGGAGTATTAAAATATGAATGAATATGGCTTCTCCAGGATTGCTTATCCACTGCAATGTGCTAAAACTGACATTGGCACTAAAGTTTCAGCTCATTCAAACTGATGCAGTCCTATTAAAAAAAAAATTAAAAATTGCCTGATACATTGTAGCAGCCAATATATTTGTAATCTTATTGAGAAACAAACGTTTAGATAGCTATTATCTTAAAAGGTTTATTTTACTTTATAATATGGATAAACATAATTACTGTGTGAATTCAGCAGTAGGCAATCAAATGCTATCTTCAGATTAATGGATAATTATACACTTAAGGTGGTTAAATACTTCAAAACTCTAATGCCCAGGTAATTACACCCTTTAATATTATGACAACACTGTAATTATCTTTAGTGATAGATGTGGGGCCACAAATTAACTATTGAGAGAAGCGTCCGACATGGCTAAAGGAATACTAACACCTTCTGATGCAATAGACGTGTTTCATGCCATGAGACAGCAACAGCTGCTTATCTTTACAAACATCTGCTCAATTTGACACTGCTGTTGTATCCATCCTCTCTATCAACCACATATGTGTAAGTGAATAGATACATATGTATACACATACTCATACACATAAGCATACGCACATACATACACAAGAGTTGGTCTATTTCTTGTCAAATGATGTGAAAAATCATCCCCTAAAGACAGTTTGCAATATGTCGCTTTTAGTGTCAGTTGAGCAGGTACCAAATATTGCTATTTAAGATTAAAAAGTGATACTTGTTTGGTTTTTGTCTGTGCTGAGCAGTTTTTTTGACAGTTTTCTAACAGATTAAGATACTATCTTAGATGTATGTGATATTCTTCCCAGTTTGACTTGAATATATAATCCTCTTATTTGGCTTAGGCTTTCATTTGTCTTTGAAAAGCTTCTGTTTCCTTGGTTGGTTGGGGTTTTTTGTCTCGCAGGCACTTTTCTCTATAGTTGTGGCTTTTATGTTATTGTCAGTCCCCTTTCATTTTATTTGAGATTGTTAACTCTTTTTGTTCTTTCCAAGACACTGCAAATAAGAACAAATTGCAATCCTTTTTCATTAGATATGTTGTGGGACACGATGGATAGCTTTCATGTAGTTCTTTGTCTGTTTTCATTCTATTGGTCTGCTTCGCAGATAAATAACAATTATAGTGATTTCAGAATAAGAATCTGAGAATCAATATCTGTCTGAACATCGATACATAGGTCTACTAGGTTTCTGCATAAGTCAGACATACACATTTTTTTCAAATCCTCTGGCAGTTCAAGTGAGATTTCTTTCCCCAGTCAACAAAAAAAAGTTGTATGGATCCAAGCCACAAATGGAAGGTCTGTGCTAGATCCTTTTAACTAAGATTTTTCTTTATAGGCATAGCACTCCTCAAAACTTTTGTTAAAATATTTTTTCCTATTCATTTCTCCAATTATTCAGTAGAAATATGGTGATAAATTGAGTTTAAAGAGAATCTGATGAGTTTTGCTTTCCATGAAAACCAAATTTTTCCATTGATTTAGTTTTATTTTCTCCATCTGAACTGAGGAATGTAAGTTTTAGACATCTCTTGCCTTAAATTCTCTGGCTGACTTTATTTTTTATTCAGGCAGATAGTTTTCACAGTGGTTTCTTCCCTTGACAATTTTTTCCTGCAGTCTTTACTCAGCTCACTTTAAGCAAGAAATTCTTCAATGGCCAAAGCTTTCCACTAGTTTGAAAATTTCCCTTCCTGCCTCTTCCTGATCTATGACAGTGAAATTGCTGATAGTTCTTCCGTCTGATATGCACACATAACTGAATTTCAGGATCTGTTTGCAGCTTTTCTGGGTCAGCAAAAATATTTTATGTCCAGCTATGTGGCTTTGCAGTCTGTCTACAACCCATTTCTCAGGCATTTGAGAAGACTTCAAATCTCATTTTAATTTATTCTTCAGTTGTCTTCATAATTTCTCTGCAATGGTTTCAGATACGCTTTTAGGTTTCTTTCTTCTGGGGAGATTTTATCAATCTTTGGACAGTTTTAGTTTTGTGACATCTTATTTCTTTTATAAATGAAATAGAAGCTTCACAGTACCTTTCACATGAACATTCTCCCTCTAACTAGCCGAAAACCTGCTCAAACTTACAGACCACTCTTCCGCAAACAAGGAAGAGACAGGTGCCAGAGGCTTTGTATTACTTTTTAATTTTAAATTATCTGCACAAATCACTCAGCAGAGCAGGTCACAAAAGAACATATATCCAATGCCTTTTCAGGAACGTAAGCAGATGTAGACAAAGGACAATACAGCATGCTTTCTTTCACCATAACATGAGAATTTATTGGTATTTCAGCATAAGACTTACTGACACTAAGATTTCATCTATTGCTTTGCTTTACCTTCATGTATTTAGGGAGTAGGTTTGTGTGGTGAAACTATTCACCCACCAGAGAATGAATTGCCCTGGTGACTCCTGAATTTTATGTACTATCTCATTTAGAGGAAGCTTAATAATATGAAATTTTAAGAGCTAGATAATATAATTTTAGAAAGACATTTACATTGTAATTTGAATATCATCATTAATAGTTCAGCTTTAAAGCACAGGTTTATTTTTAAGTGCTGGTATTATTTCAGACTTTAAATTTGTATAACAGTTATTGATTTGTTTTATTTGACTTCTACAGTAATATTAACTGCACTATTAACTCATTTAAGGTATTTAATAAAAATCATACCTGACAGTTTAATATATTTATTAATTGCACTGGTGTATGTTCACTAACAAATATGACATATAGGCTTAGCTTCAAAGACACAATTGCTAATGTATTCCAGCTTCAGTAGCAGCCCTCAGAAACATGTAAATCACACTTAGTTGTGAGAGATATATCTATATCTATCTATATCTATCTATATCTATCTATATCTATCTATATCTATCTATATCTATCTATATCTATATATCTATATCTATACCTATATCTATATCTAATCTATCTATATGTATTTTTATATATATCTTACACAGTGGTAACCTATATGGATAGGTCTTCAGCTGAAATTTATTACTCCACATAAAAGCTTTTGAATATTTAATAAGCTTTTTAGGGAGATGAGCATTGCATCGTTTCTGTTTTATTTTTATTCAGTGAAAAACTTAATTACTTTAATGAAAAAAATTATGACAAAAGCAAATAATCTGTAGGATCACCATCCCTGAATGTGTTTCAGAGTCTTTTAGATGTGGTGTTAGGGGATACGGTGTAGGGGAGAACTTTGTAGAGTGGGGTTGATGGTTGGACTCGATGATCCCAAGGGTCTTTTCCAACCTAAGTGATTCTATGATTCTATGATTCTATTGATAATGATGGTTATGAGCGTCTCCAAATTCTACAGATAGCAAAAGTATGAACTAATGCATTAATTTATTATTGGTTCACAGAAATAAAGAACATATGGTATGCTTTGCCTTTAACCATTTATGGTCTTACAGTTATCATTAGTTTGGAAGCTATTTGTTCTGAAGTGATCTTTCTGAAGGGATTAATTGGTAACTTTTAATAGCTGCCTACTTACCATGACACTGGTTTTGCATTTACGGTATCTTTATTTCTCTCTACTGCTGACACTGTTGTGAAGTTATTACTGAAACGATTATTTATTCATGAATTAAGAACATGAGGAACCTACTGTTCTTGCATCATGATTTTAGGGACTGCCAAATTCCACTTGAACAAGATGATGTTCCCTGGATCATTGTCTACTATGACTGGCTTGGTAGATGAGCGTAGAGCAGTGGATATTGGCTACATTTACTTCAGGATGGCTTTTGACACTGTCCTCATAGAAAAGCTGATGAAGTACAGGCTGGATGAGCAGCCCATTTCAATGAGGTGGAAAGAAAACTGGCTGAATGGATGGGCTGAGAGAGTGGCATGAAGTCTAGTTGGAGGCTAGTGGTGTAACCCAGGGATTAATACTGGGTCCGGTCCTATTCAACATCTTCATTAATTATGTGGTTGATGGGGCACTGTGTACCCTCTGCAAATTTGCTGATGCCACAAAAGTATGAGGAGTGGCTGATATGCTAGAGGGCTGTACTGCCACCCATAGGGACCTCAACAAGCTGGAGAAATGGGCTTACAGGAACCTCATGCAGTTCAACAAGAGGAATTGCAAAGTCCTGCACCTGAGGAGGAAAAACCCCAGGCACCAGTACATGCACAGGACAGACTGGCTGGAAAGCAGCTTTTCAGAAAAGGACCCTAGGTTTCCTGGTGGACACAATGTTGAACATGACCCAGCAATGTATGCCTACGGCAAAAAAAGGCTAATAGTGTTCTGGGCTGCATTAAGAGGAGCATTGCCAGCAAGTCGAGGGAAGTCATTCTTCCCCTCCACTTGGGACTCATGAAACCACACCTGGAGTACTGTTTTTAAGGGATATAAATAGCTAAAGGTAGGGTGCAAAAAAGTCTCCTTGGAGACAGTCAAAAGCTGTCTGGATATGGTCTTGGGCAAGCAGGCTCTAGGTAACCCTGCTTGAACAGGGGGTCTGGACTAGATGACCTCCAGAGGTCCCTTCCAACATCAACCACTCCGTGACTATATTGTTCTACTATACCTACCCTTTTTGGTACTATGCTCCAGCACTAGTCTTGCTCCTGTTTTAAAATCTGAGTCAAAATTAGCTTTCATCTGAGTATCACAGCTATAGGTAAAGAATATAAAAATATGTCCTTTATATACCTTCCATTTTTCTACCAGGATGATAATGAGAAATGCTGTGAAAAAAATGCTTCAAAGTTCATAGTTTGGTGATCCATGTGGTTGAACTTTCCCTCAGACTGTGAAACTTTTAAATTGAACTATGAGAATGTACAGGACAACTGGGTGATCAGGCCCAGTCAGCATGAGTTTATGAAAGGCAGGACTTCCTTGACTAACCTGATCTCCTTCTATGACAAGGTGACCTTGTTGGTGGATGAAGGAAAGGCTGTGGATGTTGTCTACCTAGACTTTAGTAAAGCCTTTGACACTGTTTCCCACAGCATTCCCGTGGAGAAACTGGGTGTTCATGGCTTGGACATGAGTGCTCTTCACTGGCTAAAAAACTGGCTGGATGCCCAGGCCCAAAGAGTGGTGGTGAATGGAGTTAAATCCAGTTGGCGGTCAGTCACAAATGGTGTTCCCCAGGGCTCAGTACTGGGGCCAGTTCTTTTTAATATCTTTATCAACTATCTGGAAAAGGGGATCGAGTGCACCCGGAATAAGTTTGCAAATGACACCAAGTTATGTGTGAGTTTTGATCTGCTTGACGGTAGGATGGCTCTACAGAGGGATCTGGACAGGCTGGATCGATGGGCCGAGGCCAATGGCAAGACGTTCAACAAGGCCAGTGTTGGGTCCTGCACCTGGGTCACAATAACCCCATGCAACCCTACAGGCTTGGGGAAGAGAGGCTGGAAAACTGCCTGGGGAAAGGGTCCTGGGGGTGTCGGTTGACAGCTGTCTGAATATGAACCAGCAGTGTGCCCATGTAGCCAAGAAGGCCAACAGCATCCTGGCTTGTATCAGAAATAGTGTGGCCAGCAGGACTAGGGAAGTGATTCTCTCATTATATTCAGCACTGGTGAAGCTGTATCTAGAATACTGTGTTTAGTTTTGGACCCCTCACTACAAGAAAGACATTGAGGTTCTGGAGTGCATCCAAAGAAGGGCAATGAAGCTGGTGAAGGGTCTCGAGCACAAGTCTTATGAGAAGCGTCTGAGGGATCTGGTGTTGTTTAGCCTGGAGAAAAGGAGGCTGAGGGGAGACCTTATGGCACTCTACAACTACTGAAGGGAGGTTGTAGAAAGGTGGGGGTTGGTCTCTTCTCCCAGGTAACAAGCAATAGGACAAGACGAAATGGCCTCAAGTTGCACCAGGGTAGGTTTACAATGGATATTAGGAAAAATTTCTACACTGAGGAGGTTGTCAAGCACTGGAACACACTTCCCGGGGAAGTGGTTGAGTCACCATGCCTGGAGGTATTTAAAAGACGTGTAGATGTGGTGCTTAGGGACATGGTTTAGTGGTGGACTTGGCAGTGCTAAGGTAACGGTTGGACTTGGTGATCTTAAAGGTCTTTTCCAACCTAAAAGATTCTATGATTCTAAATTTTTTTGTTAGACCAAATCACTATTTCTAATGTAGTTCCGGTTTGAGAAGCAGGAAGAGGGAGAAACAGAACTAATTACCAGGCTGCAAGTTACTAAAAAAAAAATTGCATCCTTTAAATTAATCTTGAAATATGTTCGAGTTCACTGAATAGTGAAAGCCAATGAAACAGGAAACATTTTGTCCCGTAGAAATGGGCTGTTAGGACTGGCCTTTTCATCTCATGGTTAGAACACAGATATTCTATGAAAAAAGGGAAAGCTGGACCATCTTTTACGAAACTGGATTTCTATTCTGAAATAAATTCAAACTCTTCAGTGCTTATTTTTGTCCTGAATCAGTATTGAAATTTGTCGTTGCCCACAGAATCCCAAAAATATAATCGTCAAATATCAAAATGTCCATTTTCACATACACATACAAAGCCAAATACATATTTTTTTTTATTTTACAAATAAAATCTTGTTCATCTTTACTTAACCTGTTGAACTTTTTCTACCAATGGCAAGATAAATTCAGAGATGTCAATTTGCATGTTTCTTGTCCTCAGGAGATGAGGCTGCCTGATGGAAATGACACGATTTAGCATTTAGATCAACCAAAGGGGAGACTGATGAATCACAGAAAATACATTTCAAATGTAAATATTGGCTCATAGAAAAGACTGGAAACATGAGACAGAAGCTGAGTTCCTGTGGCATTGAGGGATTCACTGACAGATTTCCATTTGATCTACTCTAACTGATTAAAATTTATAATTAAAATGTCTTAAGAATGTTGACTGATCAAAAATTATAGAAAGTGAGAGACTGAAGAGGGGCAGAAAAAAATATCAAAAGAAGGTAATAAAGCATTCAGGAGTTGCTTTCTAAGAGAACTGGGATTTTTGGAGCAAGTCAAAAGATAGGATAAAAAAATCATTTTTATCTTTTGATTTTCAATTGAGTTTACTTTTTCACTCAGTTCCAATGACTCTTCAACATGAACTTTCATACTGCTTCAAGTTAATTAACTGCATCTTATTGCAAGTGAAGTCAACATTTCAGTGCAATATTATAGACTGATTATCCTGCTAAAGAAAACTGACATTCTCTGTGTAATTGGAAGCAGCTCAGCTCTCACACATAAAGCAACTTCCAGTTTTCTTAATATTGCTTAAAGTAATCAACAGTACAATTAGGAATATGGAAAAAAAAAACACTAGCAGCCATTCAAAAAACGTAAACTAACACATCGTTTGCAATAGTATAGGAAGTACAGGCTGACATAGAATGCATCCAGATTCAATTTTTGTAGTGCACGTTGCGTACGTACTGCACGGTTTGCCCTATTATCCGTAACAATCATTTTGGGGGATATGCATAGGCCATGCCTAAAACATGATCCTGTTAATGTTTTCTTCTCATCCCCCAAGTTTCCCACGCCTTGTTCTTGTCCAGATACAGAAAGTGCTGCTGTTTGCTCATTTGACCAGCCTTAGAACTCAAATGCACTTTGGGGGTGGGAAACAAAGTCCATATGAGACCCCAAATAGTAAAGTTTGTATATATGGTCATTTGAACTCCAGAGTGCTTTTCTTCTATTGCTCATTGATGCACTTTTTAACATTGATGTCCTAAATTTCGAATAGATAGCCAAAACCTTAGCCTTATATGTAATGAATAATTCCATTGAAATCTACTTTCATATGATTACTTGTATTGTATACAATTAAGCTGGAGAATAAATCTTTGCAGAAGCAAGGCTGAGGAAGAAGTACTGAAGAAAATGTAGTTTGAATTTCGTAGCTACAATAGCCCAGAGATTACTAGAGACAGGAACACATCCCTGTCCTTCTAAGGTATTTGCAGGTTTAAATCCCACTTTTTTATTGAAATAATCTCAGAGCAATATTTCTTTAGATTTCCTTTTCCACATGGACTCTTTATAAAGGGTAAACTTTCTTTATAAAAGGAACCTGTTTTTTTTAAGTATTAGCTTTCTATTTCTCATACAGGCAAGTTGACAAGAATACAATAAGGGACAGCAAGAATACTAATGAATTATAGAAAAAACACTGACTGTATTCAGAGAGAAAAGGACAATGTGAAATTTTTATAATATGAATTTAGCTATTTGGTGAGTGGGGTAAATGTTTTCTATGTTTTTACTAAAACCATCGCCGTATTAACCTAGTACTCAAATTACAACTCGCCATGCTTGATTGAGGTTAATTATCACTGGTGTTATAGATCTAACATAATATATCTTGAATTCTAATTTTGTTTTAGTTACAGAAGACCAGTTTAATTAAGTTATAAATTATGCTTAACTCAGTGATATTTTCACAATACAGTCTTGCAGTTCATAGAATAACATGCAGCGATCAGAATAACATGTCCTGAATCAGTGTTGAAACTTGTCATTGCCCACAGAATCCCAAAAATATAATCGTCAAATATCAAAATGTCCATTTTCACATACGCATACAAAGCCAAATACATATTTTTTTATTTTACAAATAAAATCTTGTTCATCTTTACTTAACCTGTTGAACTTTTTCTACCAATGGCAAGATAAATTCAGAGATGTCAATTTGCATGTTTCTTGTCCTCAGGAGATGAGGCTGCCTGATGGAAATGACACGATTTAGCATTTAGATCAACCAAAGGGGAGACTGATGAATCACAGAAAATACATTTCAAATACTAATCTATCTGTAATTCAATTTTCTTCTTGTGTTTGCTTATGATCATAACATCCCATGTAACATAGTTTCCATGGATTTTCTATTGAGATAAGTACTACCTACAGGAAACAGATAAAACATTTTACCTCCTTAAATCTATCTTTTAAAAAAAAAAATAATTCTTTCTTGAAATTTGTAACCTTAATGTAAATAAGTAAGTGATCTAGATTCCTTTGACATCATGGCTTAAAATGTGGAGAACTTCAAACATTGTAGAGAAAATAGCTTGTAAAGTCTGAAATGGCTTATGATTACATCTTGTTCAAGTGGAAATAAATACTGTAGGCCGCTGCTCCTTGTAGCATAATGAAACAATGTGCTATGTGACTTCAAGTGTGTTCCCAAAATATGTTGTCTCCTATGAGCCCCTGAGTAAAAGTCCTCTAGCTACATCAACCCTATGAAGTAAAACACAGGAAGGCTTAAGCAAGCTAATGGCCATGAACTACACACACTGCTGATTTTTTGTGCAAATCATCTGTACAAATTTCTGGAGTCTGTGATGATGATGATGCCCATGTGGGCCTTAAGTGCAGCGTGTAGACAGCCTTGACTCAAGCTCAGCTTTCAGCTTAAATGTACACTTGTTGACTTTAAGGAAAGACTTTCCTCTTCAGAAATCGAAGCATCTGAAGATAGGCACCACGTCTAAGAATTCCAACTGAGCTTTTTTATTCTATGCCTATATTGCTAATCGGTACTCACCTACTTCGTAATCAACCTGATGATTCCTAACAAGTCTGTGAGGAGGAGCTGACTGGCGCGTGGTCATAACTTTTCTGTTCAAGTTGTCTCATATCTTCAAAAAAATTTGGGGGATAACTTTTCCAATTTTGGGAACATAACTAATTAATCGCAGAGGTCAAGTTTTTAATCTTTATTTAGAGTTTATAAACAAAGTGAATGAATTCTAATATTGTCATTTTGAGATGTAAATTATTAAATTAATTTTATTCATCTTTTACCATTTAATTATTAATTATTTTCAGTTTTCAGTTCCTGAGTTCTTTTCTCTAGTCTTGGAAATATGAATTTAATATTTTAAAGTACCCTTGTCATAATGCATTTTTTCATATGAAAAATAATTATATCATGCACAAGCAATGATTTTGTTGCAGTATAAAGCAACATAAATATTTTCAAAATTTATCTCACTTTCATTTTTGAGGAAAAATGGAAAGGTTAGTTATAAACAATTTTAAAAGTGCAATTAATCTCATGTTTAAATAGAAGCTTAATATTTTTAATTTTTTTTCTAGATAGATGATGAAAATATTCTGGTCTAATTATAATGAATATATGCTGTAGGCTGGAAAATAACATCTCAGTATTATACTCTTTACTTTGACATGTGATACTAGATCCAAAGATAAATAATCTGGGAACAAAAACATTAAAGTTTTTGTGTGTTTGTTTTGGTTTGGTTTTACTTTTAAATATTCAGTGAGTCTGCAGATTTTTCTTTGAGAATGAACTCTTAAGGAATTTCAAAGATATACGTAAACTTTCTGCTATTGCCATTGAACACTGAGAGGACATTGTGCTCCCACTTTATAATATTCAGTGAGTGATTCACAGGACAGAAGTAGTTGAGAGAATTTCAGAAAGCTAAATGCTTTAATTCATTAAAGTTATCTAATGTATAACTGCTCTTCTACTAACGTGCTCTTCTCGGATTAGTTGTTCCTCTCAAGCTTCTTGTTTGCTACGTTACTGAACAGTCCTGTCGTATAGAGAACNCTTGTCCTCAGGAGATGAGGCTGCCTGATGGAAATGACACGATTTAGCATTTAGATCAACCAAAGGGGAGACTGATGAATCACAGAAAATACATTTCAAATACTAATCTATCTGTAATTCAATTTTCTTCTTGTGTTTGCTTATGATCATAACATCCCATGTAACATAGTTTCCATGGATTTTCTATTGAGATAAGTACTACCTACAGGAAACAGATAAAACATTTTACCTCCTTAAATCTATCTTTTAAAAAAAAAAATAATTCTTTCTTGAAATTTGTAACCTTAATGTAAATAAGTAAGTGATCTAGATTCCTTTGACATCATGGCTTAAAATGTGGAGAACTTCAAACATTGTAGAGAAAATAGCTTGTAAAGTCTGAAATGGCTTATGATTACATCTTGTTCAAGTGGAAATAAATACTGTAGGCCGCTGCTCCTTGTAGCATAATGAAACAATGTGCTATGTGACTTCAAGTGTGTTCCCAAAATATGTTGTCTCCTATGAGCCCCTGAGTAAAAGTCCTCTAGCTACATCAACCCTATGAAGTAAAACACAGGAAGGCTTAAGCAAGCTAATGGCCATGAACTACACACACTGCTGATTTTTTGTGCAAATCATCTGTACAAATTTCTGGAGTCTGTGATGATGATGATGCCCATGTGGGCCTTAAGTGCAGCGTGTAGACAGCCTTGACTCAAGCTCAGCTTTCAGCTTAAATGTACACTTGTTGACTTTAAGGAAAGACTTTCCTCTTCAGAAATCGAAGCATCTGAAGATAGGCACCACGTCTAAGAATTCCAACTGAGCTTTTTTATTCTATGCCTATATTGCTAATCGGTACTCACCTACTTCGTAATCAACCTGATGATTCCTAACAAGTCTGTGAGGAGGAGCTGACTGGCGCGTGGTCATAACTTTTCTGTTCAAGTTGTCTCATATCTTCAAAAAAATTTGGGGGATAACTTTTCCAATTTTGGGAACATAACTAATTAATCGCAGAGGTCAAGTTTTTAATCTTTATTTAGAGTTTATAAACAAAGTGAATGAATTCTAATATTGTCATTTTGAGATGTAAATTATTAAATTAATTTTATTCATCTTTTACCATTTAATTATTAATTATTTTCAGTTTTCAGTTCCTGAGTTCTTTTCTCTAGTCTTGGAAATATGAATTTAATATTTTAAAGTACCCTTGTCATAATGCATTTTTTCATATGAAAAATAATTATATCATGCACAAGCAATGATTTTGTTGCAGTATAAAGCAACATAAATATTTTCAAAATTTATCTCACTTTCATTTTTGAGGAAAAATGGAAAGGTTAGTTATAAACAATTTTAAAAGTGCAATTAATCTCATGTTTAAATAGAAGCTTAATATTTTTAATTTTTTTTCTAGATAGATGATGAAAATATTCTGGTCTAATTATAATGAATATATGCTGTAGGCTGGAAAATAACATCTCAGTATTATACTCTTTACTTTGACATGTGATACTAGATCCAAAGATAAATAATCTGGGAACAAAAACATTAAAGTTTTTGTGTGTTTGTTTTGGTTTGGTTTTACTTTTAAATATTCAGTGAGTCTGCAGATTTTTCTTTGAGAATGAACTCTTAAGGAATTTCAAAGATATACGTAAACTTTCTGCTATTGCCATTGAAAACTGAGAGGACATTGTGCTCCCACTTTATAATATTCAGTGAGTGATTCACAGGACAGAAGTAGTTGAGAGAATTTCAGAAAGCTAAATGCTTTAATTCATTAAAGTTATCTAATGTATAACTGCTCTTCTACTAATGTGCTCTTCTCGGATTAGTTGTTCCTCTCAAGCTTCTTGTTTGCTACGTTACTGAACAGTCCTGTCGTATAGAGAACTTTGAAGATGTTAAGAGTAATGGAAAACATAAATATTATTTCAGTCGAAAGTCAGGTCTTCTTATAGAAAAAAACCATATTTCCTAATGACGAAATAAGGATCAAACCTTATGTTGACCAGGAGCTGGTTGGATTTTGTAGAATCCCAGCAACCAAACCTTGTAATGAGCTCAGTTGGCCTCTGGATGGCATCATGCTGTCACACAAAAAAAGGACAAAAATCTTTTCCCAATCAGTTAAAAAATGGTTTAAAGAAAAAGTGCTGACAATGAATTCTAAGTTGGATTGTCGTGTTATACTTTACGTGATAACATGGGAATATTAAAGTAATATTCTGTATTTGTTAAATTATTTCGTTATTAGAAATGTTAAGTATTTGTTATTTTCATAGGCCAGAAAGAGTCACCAGTCACTAGCGCTCATGTGCTCAGATTCAATCTCCTTTAAATATTACTCTTCTATGTACTGTGGGCCAGCATTGTACTATATTGGACTTTCAAGCTATTCATACATAACGTTGCAGTGTATCCAGACCCAAGCAAACTAATGGAAGACTGCTCATACTCAGCTCTATAGAGATAGCTCATTGACAAAATGACTGGAAATATTTTCCTTTAAGAAAGGAAACTTCTTCATGAGAAGTTATCAGAAATATTAGACCCTTAAATATTTGTAATTTTGCTTTTTTATATTTAATAACTAAAGTATATGTTTCATCCTAGTTCTGATTTTAGTTGAATTAGTCATATAGTACTCCAAATAAATCCAGTTTGTGCCTCTTCATGGAAATGTGCATTTGCAAATGCAACATCAGGTGATTTAGTCAAATTTTTGTATCATATTAAGATTACAGTATGTTGCTATTAGTAATTAAATGCAGTTGTTTTGAAAGGAAGGAGACCTTCCTCTCACATCTGGAAATAAATACATGCTTTATTGCTTTTGCTTTTGAAGTGTACAACTATTTTAGCTTCTAAAGATATACAAGCTTGAGGTAGAGAAAAGCTGTAAGCTATTATGAAAATGAGTCAGATGCTTTAATTTTATGCAAAAGCATATAACTTGGATGTCAGGAACTGGCAGGATTTTAGTAGCTCTACAATTTGTAGGCTCTGATATAAATTGGGATAACTACTGCTCTGCCACTTAGCTCTGCCTTGTGAATCTTCTTGTTAATCTTTCAAAACTGGGTCTCATTTGTGATCTAGAAATTTGAAGAGAGGTGGTGTAACTACAGAGAAGACACTACCTCTCGAGTTCCTATGGGCTATACTAGCAAGCAATACTAGAAATGTGTAACTTTTATTCTAAGTGCCATATAGGTAGTTAATGGTTTGGTAATATTGCTGTATGAGGCAGAGCACTAGTGAAAGATACAGGCAAATACATATAATCTCTGCGCCTGATGCAGGACTTCTGAAAACCAGTGTAGGAAAAAAATTAGAAAGGTGGACAAAATTGACACAGTGACATTTCTTTACAGAACTATGGAAATACAGAGGAAACTTCAGTTATTGTTCTTGTCAGGCAAGTAGTTAGTGGACTCAGGTATCTGCCTGTATTTAAATCACTCTTCCTATTTGCCGTGCTCACCTCCTTCCTTGCTGTCTAGATAACTTGCTCTCCTCTCTGTATCTGCTGCCAATGCAAGGGATCGGCAGTATTGCAAACTGTAAGAAACATTTCTTTTCTACTAATTATAATTCTTCAAATAAGCAGTCAGAAATCCTTCTGCAAGAACTGTACCACGCTCACTGTTGTGTGCTCTGATTATCCAAAGGCTTTTACATGTATCTCCAAGAGGAAGGTGAGTTGTTTTTCATCAGGATACCTATTTCAGTCACTTACATATGTCATTGACAGCCAGCAATCACAACATCATATTGCTAATTCTCCTGCCTGGGCTACAATTTCTAGTGGATCAATTTATGTGCCAAACAACAATTTTATAGTTTTTTGTTGGTGGTACATCAGCTCCATAAATTGTACGTAAGGATACTTAAGATTTGGCACGTCAGGGCATACTGTAGTGATAGACATTCTAGGGTTTTTTTTTGGTGGGGTTTTTTGTTTTTTGGGTTTTTTTTTTGTGTGTATGGTTGGACTCGATGATCTCAAAGGTCCTTTCCAACCATGAAGATTCTGTATGTATGACTCTTGTACTCCTTGTTGGTTGTGTACGTTTTCTTACAAATTAAGGCAAAGGCAAGTAAACCTAAATGAAAGGTTCCTTCTTCTTGTGAATGTTATGAAAATAGAATATTAGTTTACAATACTATAGTATACTCAGTCTCTTCATGCAGAGCACATCTTAATGTATTGAAAAGGCAGTGCATAAATATAGATATTGAACAGTTACATACCGAAAAATCCATTTATTTTTTTTCAGAGTGTATCTTATTTTGCAGATTAAAAGTTAAAGTAATCAGAACAATTACAATGATGCTGCTTTTTTACATATGATATCTATAATTTGTGCTTGTTTTATAATGATTTTACTGATGGTCCTCTATTCATATTTTTTGTGTTGCTCTTTAGAAAAGTCTGCCAGACTTTCATTTGTAATAATCATTCTTTTGGCATAATTTACAAATGAGTTGAAATCATAACATGTGGCAATCTGGAAACAAACTGGACTTCCTGGTTGTACTTCTGCTCAGCAAAGTTACTTACTGCACTTTTTGCTGTAGTCCTTCTGTAGTCACCCCTGTAGCATTGACCATAGTCAATTAATCAGTTCCACGATGTGACTTGGGCAGGGTAAAATACAAAGTGCAGCTTTACGTTCACACTGTTCAGTGCTGGTGACCTCTAGAATTGATTTATTATGCCTATAATGATTGCCCGAACAAGTTGCCCCAGGTCTCTTTGGAGCAAAATGCAGTTACCCTGTGTTCTAATTATCCTCCTTATTTTGCATATCTTGTACGTGTTGATATTTTTAAATAAATGTCTAAGGTGGCCATCACTGTGTTCAAGAAACTGCTGGCAGAATTTTGCCTCTATTCCTTTGTAAGAGAGTTTCTTTTCTTCAGTGCCTATGCAAAGTCATACACTGGCCCTACCAGTGTGTGGTATCTAAGTTGCTGTCATCTTTTCAAAGGGTTCTTCTTGTATCTCAGAAGCTAACCTTTGTACCGGTACCTTCTAATAGCAATGACAACATATATTCAAAATTTCAGTGGGTATTGACATTCATTTAAATGGGCTTTAAGTAATCTTATAGTAAAAAATAGAATTAGTACAAGGTCTCTTAATATGGTGAATGTGATTTTGTTCATATTTATACTATAATACTTAAATGTCTATAAAAATAATCACGGAAGGTGAAAAAAAAAGTCATTTATCAAAACATCAATAAAAATTTCTACCACATTCAGGCTGCAAGGCTGAGAGGTCAATTACAAAGCATGGGAAACTAATAAATTAAGAGAAACAAAAATTTCTTTCTTGCTTGGACAGGTCAAAGTTTCCCATTAAAAAGAAGAGGAACAGCAAAGAAACAGGCTTTGATGTTGTGCAAAAGCATTTGCTGATGGAGACAATTTTTCACTTAAATTAATTGCAGTGAGATCAATGTTTGATGTGTGGCACATGCCGATAACCTTCGTCTGTGTTATCACTGATAAGGCATTCAGCATTCACTTATCCTAAATACGCATCAGATGTGCTATTGAGGCCATTATCCTGAAATATATTTAGCAGCATTTGAGATCTTTTTTTCTCTCCCAAATACAGCCTGTCTCACCACTTTTTTGCAGCTGCAGAAGAATTGCCTGAATGAGTTTCTCATCACAATAACTATGAGGATCAAAAACGACCAGATGGTTCTTTCAGGCTCCTTAGGCAAATAAGATATGCCATACTAGGGATATCCAGTCTATAAAGTCCATTTTACAGATAAACATGAGACAGCTCAGCTCTCCTTCTGAGCTGGCTAGGAGCCACTTACTTTGGTTAACGTAATGTTTGCAAACTCCAGTGCCTTTCAGCCATAGCTACATGGCTTTCAGCCAGCTTGTTGCTTAGGCCCTACGTGTGAACCTGGCGCTAAAGCATTTGCATGAGTATGTCCAGTCTTGAAATAAATGCTTCCAAAAACACCATCCAAATCCTTTGAAAGTAAGGAGCTTCACTGAGTGGGTTTCCTGGAACTAGACAGGAAGCTGACTGACAACCTTAGGAAAATATAATGACAGACTGTACTACCACAGAATCATAGAATGGTTCGAGTTAGAATGGACCTTAAAGATCACCTAGTTCCAACCCCCCTGCCATGGGCAGGGTTACCTCCCACTAGACCAGGTTGCTCAAAGCCTCATCCAGCCTGGTCTTGAATGCTTCCAGGGATGGGGCATCCACAACTTCCCTGGGCAACCTGTTGCAGTGTCTCACCACCCTCACAGTAAAGAATTTCTTCCTAATATCTAATCTAAATCTACCCTTTTTCAGTTTAAAACCATTACCCCTTGTCCTTTCACTCCACTCCCTGACAAAGAGTCCCTCCCCATCTTTCCAGTATGCCCCCTTTAGGTACTGGAAGGCTGCTATAAAGTCTCCCTGGACCCTTCTCTTCTCCAGGCTGAACAACCCCAGCTCACTTAGCCTGTCCTCATAGCGTAGATGCTCCAGCCCTCTGATCATCTTTGTGGCCCTCCGCTAGACTGGTTCCAACAGGTTCATCTCCTTCTTGTGCTGAGGACTCCAGAGCTGGACGCAGTACTCCAGGTGGGGTCTCACCAGAGCGGAGTGGAGAGGCAGAATCACCTCCCTCGACCTGCTGACCATACTTCTTTTGATGCAGCCCAGGATGCAGTTGGCTTTCTGGACTGCAAGCATGCGTTGCTGTCTCATGTGGAGTTTCTCATCCACCAGCACCCCAAGTCCTTCTCCTTGGAGAGGCTCGAAATTCTGCTGGATGAGGTCCTGAACAACCTCATTTAACCTTCTAGTTAGATCCAACATCTAAGCTGGACCTGCTCTGGGCTAGAGGACCTCCAGAGGTCTCTTGCAATCTAAATTATTCTACAATTCCATGATTAAATTATTGTAACTTAGAAAGCTCAATCATTCTCTCTTTCTGTGTGATTCTGTGAAGCTTTCCCTAAGCATCTTTGGAGCAACTACATACAAAAGAAGCTCTGATAATAATATTTCTTCTCTGAGATATGATGTGGAAATTAGACTTCTATTAGCTATAGACATCTGTCAACTATCTATCTCCTTCATTCAGGTGTCTTCTACTTGTTTTACCAGATCAGGAGAGGGCGTGAAATTACAGGAAAGTTTCTTACTGAAAGTAAGATGTAAATGTCATGTAATCTTAGGCATCTCTGAATGTAATTTAAACTTTTTATAATAATATGAAAGCTTCATTAAATGGATTTTTGTACAGTCATTCTTCCAATCTTTCTTGCTGCAGTCTGACCTTGTTCCCCTTACTAATGTTCTATAACTGATCTTAAAAATCCCAATTTCTTCAAATGTGGTCTAAGTCACTGTTTCGAATTTCAGAACCGCAAAGCATAATCTAAGATTAAATTTGTCCTTCCATTATCTACCAATAACAGATCACAGTAAAGATCACAAACAGAACAAAGAGGTATGCTTACCAAATGGTACTCTTAAAAGTACCGTTAAGAAAATGCTTTGAAATGAGTCAGCTGTGAGCTTCACCTGGTAGCTCTTATCCCTCCTGAACGAATATAATTTGTAACATTCAAGACTGGGCAGTCTCTGTATTGTGGTGTCCTTATCTTCAGTCCTTCATACATGTGGCTGTTTTCCACACCTTTTTAGAGTAAAACCTTTTTCCGAGGCAAGCCCACTGGACTATGTACTATGAAATTAGTGACAACCCGTGATACTTCTTCATTCACGTTGTGGGCAACAGAATAGAAGATCCAGGAATCCACTGAGGTGGAGATAGCAGCAGTCCATGTCTTATGGTAGGCCCAGACTGCTGTTCTGTTGGTGTTTATTGACAACCCTTCAAGGATATATATGGTTATCTGAAATGCAGTGCAACATATTTCTCTTGAGCTGATCTAGATCCATGCAGTCACTGTGTCTCCTGTTTTCCACATATGGACACAGTTCAAATCTGACTCAGACCAATAACCTCCTTTGCCATATATGGCTTCTAAAACTTCAGCTGACCTGGGTAATATGTATAGAATACCACCAGGTAGGCAGGAGGAAGTGTGGTTTTGTAGGAAACTCAAGCATTGCCAAACCCAAGAGAGACCAGTCAGCAGCAAAACAGGCAGTCTATCAAAATATGCTGGAGATAGACATTTTTAGAATAAAGAGTCAAAGATTATGACTCAGAGTGGCAGTTATCTGTTAAATTCTGCCAGCAAAGCCTTGCTTTTGTCCTTAGGAAAGAAATATATTCCTACGTTAGGTGATCGTATGAAATGGTTTTCCAAGGAGGAGACGGAACAATACCACTTCAGAGCCTTGGGCCCAGTCCCTCTCTCTTTTAAAGTCAGGGAGCGCATCTTTTCCAGAGCATTGCAATTATATTTACACTGTAAACACAGACCAAAGTCTGTGTAACCGAGATAAGATTATGAGTCATTTAAAGTAGGAGCTTAGAACATCTTAGATTCCTTAAGTAGCTTTCTTATTTCAAACCAATGCAATCTAGTTTTGCAGCAGGATAGCCTGTCCTAAAGGACTCACACATCTTCAAAACCTTGAAGCTGTTTAAAAATGCTAAAGTGTTTTAAAATGCATGAAGTCTTTCAAGCCTCTATAGAAATCTAAGTTTCTTAAGTCACCTAAATTTCTTAAACTGAGTGCTGGACTCCCTGGTGAAAGCAAAAAGGCTGTGTCCAGTGTATCTACTTCTTTTATTTTTTGAACAAGGAAGTAAGGGAAAGCTCAATGCTTAATGCATTCTTATTTCCAAATGGAAGAAAAAAGTTATATTTTGAGAACTCTTGCTATCCCACCTAGTTTGTGAAGAAAACCTCCTCTATGGCCCAAATAACCAGCCAATAACACAGAAGCAGCAACTTACATTTCAAAATGCCAGTGGGCACTAAGAGAATGTGTCTCGTAGGTTAGAACAGCTGGGACCTGACTTATCTACATGAGTGATCTATCTTAAGTGAGTTTATAGTGTGGATGCACCCAAATTCATGCTAAAAGTCCACTGAGCTCAGCCTGACATGGCAGGCACTGGCACCCCTGGAAGTGTGAGTGTATAAATATAAGAACACAGCTAAAATGCAGTAACAAAAAAGAATAGTAACTATTTCATGACAGTAGCCAGCCAGTAATCATTTTTATAATCATGCTCAGTGTAGTTCACATATAGACAACACATGCCATGAAAATATATGCTTTTGTCCTAAAGTTGACAATGTGGAATCAGCAGGCAAAATCAGCCAGTGATGTAAACTGAGATAAAGACATTTATCTGGAATGCTTTGCCAGGCAACTTTTTAGTTGTACTAAATAATAATCTTGGAGACCCGAGAAGCCTGTCTCCTCTTAAAAGTGGCCACTGTAAAACTGACACCATCAGTTAATGTATTTCCCTTAACTCTCGGCATTTTTAACTCTTTTTTAATTACTAGAAAATATCTGTCCTTTTTCCAGGTGAAATATTCTGCAGGTACATGTGAGTTCACTGATATTACAGATATATATGTAATCATGCTTGGAGTCAAAAAGCTCTCTGCTGCATCGTCATGGCCCAGAACCTAGGCTACTCAGTCAAACAGAGCTTGAGCCTGGCTAAAACAGTCAGACAATTTGGGTGGAATTTTTGGTTAGAGAAAAAATAAAATGAATTCATGCCTGCCTATCCCCATTTTCTTACTATTCCCACTTAAAATATTGATTAAGGTCTTAATTTATTGTCGCAACTTTCTTTTCTCTTGTCTTTACAATGATTTGGCTAAACAAGATAAGTAAGTGGAGAAGTTCATAAAAAATAATCTATCAAAACTAATATTTAACAAATGTACATTTAACTAGATTTCTTATGGAAATGAGGCACACACGATCACATGTGTCTATCTCCCCTAATAATAATACTGAACTTATTAGCAAAAGTCAGACAGACTTGACAGAAAGTAATCTCAAGAACGCTGCAAAAGGTATCAGAGAGACACCAACTATCTTTCAAATCTTTCCAACCTAAAACATGACAAAAGAAACATTTTTTTTTTTTTTCCCTTACCTGAAATACTTAAAATTAGAACAAACTTTAGGAATCAGAGCAAGTATGCAGTTTGGGGCATATTTGTGTGTTTGAGAGACACACACATAAGAAAGAACTGAAAATGAGTGAGTGAGAGTACTAAATAGAGATCATGATCATTAATTTAGGAGTAATGGCTCACAGCTACTATGAATAGTTTATACAGTGCTGTAAACATTTAAAATTCTTCCATTTATTCATATATGAATGAAGACATATTTTAACTTCATCTACATCAATGATTAGGAAGCTGTGATAACATCTTAGAAAACTCAAGGACAAGAATTACTGCCTCACATGGCAGTTCCTCTTTGCCTCTGTTCTGACATTAGCAAATCAGTCAAAGCATCTTCAGTGAACACCTAGAGTGAAGATTAACAGCACAGGAAGGTAGGGATGACTGAATATTTAAAAATCCTTTACCTGACCTGCAATTTCCACTGTTTTCATATTCCTCTAAAACATTACACCTGCAATGTATGCTGCAAATCTTTCCCAACCGATCAGCCAAAGAAAAAAAAGATAAAAATCTTGGTGCTACCCTACCTGCCCCCACATTGTTATTGTTCTTCCACAGGTCTCCATGAAAGTCAAGGGGGACCTTTCCTGGGAAGGTAAATTAGTTGAAGCAAAAAAAAACCCCAAACAGTTTTTGGGCTGCATATTGGAGTTTAGGGGTGGTGTTGGTGATGTGTGTCTTTTTACCTGTTTAAAAATAGAGCTTGAACTATGTTTAGCCTTTAATAGAAAATACTGATAGTGAGCTGATGGAGTTTTACCTGAAGAGATCTTGGTAGACAAGTTCGTCTTCCTTTTTACTCAAGATGGACAATAACTGTTTCAAAGGAATTCTGTGAACTACCCATCATCTACTTGCACAAATAAGTGGGAAGTCCATCATACACATACTATATAATGATAGAAAAGTATTAGCTCGTCACTTGACCTCCCGTCAGTATTTTTGTTATTCTTCTTCTGTACTTTCCAGATGTTAAGAAAGATTATCATTACATGGAAAGGAGATGTATAATTTAGACTGGGCTTTGGAATGTCTAATTCACAGATAATGTTTGGTTCACAGTTAAGTGAATTGGTAAATTACAAACAGAAATGTTAATATAAAATTCACATTGCTTGTATATTAATCATTGAAGCTTTTGAGGATGTTTCACATATTTTTCAGGATATTCCAGAAGTTTCAATCTGCACTTGTACAAATTAACTATGAGCATTTAAATTTCTTATCACTTTATGTTCTTGGTGCTATAGGTTGTTAACTCGTATCCTGGTTACCCAGAAAAGCTATACTAACACTCTTGTGATGTAAAATAGCTCATATCATATTAAGCAAAGACAAATGTGCCAGTTCTGTTGTAAAAAGTATCTTTTTTTTCTCTCAGTATTGTACAAATTCTGGTACATTTCATCACTCTGGAGGCAACTTTCATTCCGTTAGCTACTTTGAACAGTGCGTAGGAACAAAGAACACTGCATAAAGGTAAATATTATTAGAGTTTACTCCAGTTAGCTGTGACCAACTGGAAAAATATTGCTGCTCTATTTAGTCATTGTTGGGAATTGATTGTCTGTTAAGGATCATGAATGACAGACTCTGGTCCTTACTCCTTTAAACATTGGCTTCTGAATTTGTGACGAACAATTTGTCAGAACACCTTTCTCAGAAAATGTCAATTTGTCAAAATCAAATTCTGTGATAGGAGAACATTGCTGTCAATAAATTCATCCAGCTAAGTCATGAAAAAAAAAAAACCTGAGAAGTTTAATGATATCTTCAGATTAATCCAATACTAGTTTTTGAGTTGAAAAAACTGAGTTATCACCTGAAACTTACTTAGTCCCTCAAATTCATTAATTTAAAATAGTCTTTTAAGTATTCATATATAAAAAATAAGATCTCTCTGTATTATTTCCATTTTTTCAACAAATGCCTCACATAATTTATTGATGTGTGGATAGTCTGCAAATTTTAAGAGAATAAAATTTATCTGCTTAATCTTTTCTCTTGAATTGTTAACTATAATGCCTTAGATTGAAGTAAATGTCTTAAATATTTGGCAATATTAACAACTTCCCAGCTTCTTTAATCTATATACAGAATAGTTTTATACTAAGAATGTATTAATCCACTACTTAAAAATGTCACCGGGATGAATTTTTCCCATTAAAATGCTTCAGGCGTGCCTGAAAAGAAATAATTGGCAACATTAACTGCTTTCATCAAGGACAAAAATAATCTTTAATTCAAGGAAGTGAAGTCATGATCAATTTATTCAAAAATTTGAAAGGATCACAGACATTAAAAATAAGGAAATTGGCTTTGCTATTCTTGTTTAATTTGCTGGTTGAAGCATAAAGCTGTGAAATAAAACATTTCTCTTATTTTTGACTGGCATCTTTTTTCTGCATTGTAATGCAATCAACGAGCAAATGTGAATCAACTTTTTGCTTCAGGTTCTACTCAAATAGAATACAAATTGTTATTTAGGGCTTTGTTCTTGCAGAGGGCTCAGTTTCCTCTTAAATACCAGTAGTCACTGATAACATTTATGTACTGTATGTAAAGAATACAAACGTTAAATCCATAGCTCAGCTGGAATGACGGTGAGCAACACGCAAGTTCTTTTCTTGCTGGCTATAACAATGATTGATGATTTACAGGCATAGCATAGATATGCCTATGTTGACTTCTGGTTTTAGGGCCGAGACTGAGAGATACCTCTGGAATTTTACGAACAGTTCAGTTGTTGTTCATATATAATCAATGATTCCCCTAGTCCTCACTGAGCATAAAATTCTGTTAGCTCTTTGATGCAGTAACGTGAACTCTATTTCCTTTATTTTTTTTCAAACCACTTTCTGTCAAAATATATAATTTATAATGCCAGTAAAGTGTTTCTTCTTATGTCTTGATGTTATTTCTTGGGACAGTGGCCTCTCGCTTCTATCTCAGTGTCTCCCTTTATTGTTAGGTGTTATGACTAACAGCAGTGTACCTCAGTACGTCACTGTATTTTGACATGAGCTGCATAGCTGCTGTAAAATACAAGCAGATTTTTTTTTGATGCTTTGATTTGTTTTGATTTTTAAGTGATGATGTAGTATTTTTTTCCTCAGTGATTTCCACTTTCATCATTACTGCAACTGATGAGCTGACTTCAGAACTAATGAAAGAGCTCATATAGCCAGTGAGCTATTAACTCCATGATTGCCTAATCTGAATGGAGAGCAAGAATGTTCTAATACTGTACAGCACAAGATGTTTTCTAATGAGGTACTAATCTTTTCCTAAAAATGGTCTGTTCTACATGCTCGCTGGTCCTTATGTCTTATTTGAAAAGATATAAATAGCAAAAGCATTAGCTTCATTGGATCCATAATTGCTTAAAAGTGATTCACTTTGTAGTGTTACTGTGAATTCAAGAGGACAGTAATAAAAAAAGTTATAAACATGGCATGAATTTGGCCCTAAACCATTCAGGCCAAATGCTTCTTTGCAGTATTCTAATTAAACTTAAATATTCCCTTCCAAAAATGGCAAGTTAACAGATGAAAATGAGCTGGCACAGTCTGTAAAAACGAACTTCTGAACTATAGGGACCTGGCCACCCCTGATCATTGTATCACACTCGTTCCAGTCCCATAGCACCCTGACAAGTGAAGGCATGAGTGAGAGAGGAGAACACACATGATGGCACACGGACTGAGCAGCAGGGAGGTTTCCGTGCAGCACATTTTCTCTGTTCTGTTGTAGGCTGACATACTGAGTTGACAGAGACCTTACTTTGATTAGTCCTTTTCAATTTTTGCTCTTAAGAAGTGGTTTATAAATGCCTTTTTTTTTTTAACCTCGTTTTGGTAAGTCATTTGTAACCACAACAGCATCGAAACAAAAGAAATAAGCAAAACATCTGGGATTGAATTCATGGGTCTTAAGTTCGGGAGTAAGGCAGACTTTATTTGCCTTTGAGAGTCAAGTAAACCTCATCTAGAAGTGTTAAGGATCCAATTGCCATTGCAATATTTAGCCCACCATCCAGTTAGCTTGAACACGAAGTTCCACAATTGGTAACAAGGGTTGGTGTGGACCTTCTAAGGCAAGATGAGCTTCCTGGTCAACCTCATGAGGACTGAGACAAAACAAATGTAGGAGAGATTAATACAAGCAATATCTTTGGACAGAAGGACTATGAGTTTAGGTGGGCATGAAGTTAGACAGTATAGGTCCAGGAGGTCACAAGTGAACAGTTAAGAGTGCAGGTTGGGTGAGGGACAACGGGGGTGGCTAGATAAAGACAAGAGGGGGAACCCAGACTAATTATAGGGTTTGTTGTAGTGAAGAAGCAGGCAAAGAACACTGGAGGAAATAAGGAGAAGGACAGAAGGGAAGAGGGGAATAGATTTGTTGGAGAAAATTTACCCAAAGTGTACAGCCTTGTAGCAGTTGAGGGTATAACCTTGTAGTAGATGGAAACACACTCTTGCTAGAGAAACTCAGAGGTAGGAAAAGGTTAAAGCTGGTCTCAGCCTCCCTCCAGGAAGGAGGAGACCACTGCAGCCCAAAAAATAACAGGTGATAGCAAATAAAGAGCTTGAATAGACTACATGGTCAGTCCTTACCAACCACACTGTTAGAAAGACTGCTCTTTGAAAAAGTCTTAAAATGCCAGCCAGGTGAGAATAAGCACATTTTCAGATCATTAAACTAATAAATATATGGGTCACCAAAAAATGAAATAAAATAGTATTTCTGTTTGCTTGAACATTTTCTATTGTATTCTGGGCAGTAGGAGGTTTGAGCAAGACTGATACTAAGTATATGATAAATATGTTTATAGAATAAAAAAAATAAATCTGTGTTTAAATATTAATTATCACAAGGGGTCAAAAGAGTCAAAAGTCATGGAGGATAAGATTTTTTTGTTTATGCTCATCCACTGATACCACTCTTTCCTCAGCCAAATTGGTGTCCTGGTTTGGGGTGGAGCAGAGCCAACTTTCTGTTCAGTGACAGAGGCTCTTGCTTACACTTCTTGCCATGGCAACCAGGGTCATCTGGGTTGGTTCTTTACCCTGTGGAAGGGTTACACCTGTGGACAGGTCAGGTGACCCAAACTGACCAACAGGGTATTCCATCCCATCTGCCATGCTCAGTAGAAAAGCTGAAGGATTAAAGGAGTCAGGTTGGCTCCTCTCCAAGGCCTCTTTGCCAAGGGCTTGTCTTCTTTGGATCTTCTCCAGTGGGCTCTTCTTTAATGGCTCTCTTTCTTTAATGACTGATGTCTGAGGGGAACCCGGTCAGTGTGTTCCAGTTCCCATTTGTCACTGAGTCCAGTCTGGAACTTTCCCCGTGCCTGCCAGTGACGTCTCCCTGGGAGCTTGATATGGTTTTGTGTATATTTGTATATATTGAATCTATTTCATTATTTTTTTATTATTAATATTTCATTAAAGTAGTTTAGTTTTTTCTTAAACTCACAAATCTTTTTATCTCTCTTCTTCCTCAGAGTGAGAGGTGGGGGAGAGCATCTGTTGTCTTGTCAATTGCCAACCTGGCCCAAACCACAACAATGGAAAAAAGTGTGTAGGCAGTGATGGTGGAAAGCATCAAAAGAATATCACGTTTGGTCTTCAGAATGTCTTGCCACAGACATGGTTAAATGGTAATAAAGAAGGGATCACAGAGGTAAATTATATTCTCTAGCAAATTAAGGACTGACACATTTACTATTGATGTGATTTGTAGTTTTCAGCACAAAAAAAGTACATTATTGTGCCTAATTGTTTCAGATGAAAAATTTACCATTTACATATATGCATCACAGATCAGTTTAAAATATAATTAATTTGTGTGACACTTTGAATGTAATGTTTTTATTACGTTTAAGAAAGATGGTTTATATTAAATGTTTATCTAAGTCAGTTTAATTTTCCCTTTTTTTGCATGTCATTGTGGAAAGGTTGAAGCATCTCAGTATCTGTACAGAAGAAATTCAGTATTTGGACTCTTTTGTTAAGCTGAAATAACACTATTTCTCTATCCAGAATCCTGAAAATGTTCCATTTACGAGTATAGACTCAGCAAGATGACATAACCTCCAGACTTTTTTTTCCCGATGCATGAGTTTTCTGTTTGATGCTGCCAAATAAACAGAATGAGCAAAGTGGCTCATTAGAAGTTTTATCACTGCCTAGCACTGAAATAGCGTGAATTTCCTTCGGTGCAAGCGCAGTTGGTTTTATTTCACTTTGCAGCATTGAGGAAGTGGAGAAAGGAAAAAAAGGCTCCTGTTAAGAGCAAACAGACAACCTGCGGTTCTATTAAAAGATTAATCTCCTTGCAATTTAGCAAAATCACTTCTGAAACTCTGCAATGTAGCGCTTTATATATACTGCTGTCTGACTCAGTACTGTAAGTATAGGAAACACTGAAGTGGTGTGTTCCCATACAGTGGCAAGTATTTGTGCTTCTTCGTGTAACATTTATTTTCTGTCTTTGAGTTAGTGGATCAATAGAAGAAGTTCAGTTTTAAAATGTGGAAGATTTAATGCGTTATCAAAATCTCACACTTAAGACCCGATTCACAGACCATTAAAATCAATACCAGGGCTGATTCTCATTGACATTGATAGGCTTTACATCATGCCCTTCAGCTCATCTTTGCACTTACAATCAGCTTCAATGTGTTCCTCAAGAGTGTATCTTTATTCTTATTTTTTCAGACACTTAATGAGACTGAAGCTGTATATTTTTCCAGAACCTTCTTTACAAAGAAACTTTTAGGTATTAAGTCCTGTAGATGTGTACTCTTTGATAATATTACATTCATGAATTATAACATTTGAGGTTCACACAAGTAGTTGGGTCCTCATTAGAGGCTGAAATAGACTTGAGTATGTCTTTGGTACTACCTACTAATAAAAATTGAAATAATATTCTATCACTATTATATTTGATGGACAATCATCTGTTAATATGATTACTCTTAGAAATATGGTGATATTTCATATGTATTCATGTTGCCAGTGTAAGAACTCTGTAGACAGTTAATCATTTCCATAAGCAGAGGGCAGGTGGTATGAGAGTAGAGTGATGGACTTGCTACAAAGTTCGACCCTGGCCATCTGAGAATTTTATGGGAGAATAGGTAGCTTAAAGCTCCTTGCTATTTCAGTCTGTGACTATTCCTCTTGACCAAGAAAAGGGTGGTTTTATGGCGTTGTTTTTTAGAATTAACCTGCATTATCTTTGTGAGAAACTGTAGCATGAAAAGCTTTTGACAATGTATGATTAATGTCATGGGCTGAAGAAACAAATCAAAATGGGGTTTTGCCACTGCTTGTTGTGCCACAACTGAAATGAACAATGCCAAGTGTAAAAAACTATTATTTTCTTGCTGGATGAAGGTTGCAGAAGGCCACTGTGTCATCACTATTAAATTTATAAACCGAGGTTCTGCAGGTGGACATTAAGTCTGTTGTAATGTCAGCATGAAACATCTATGATCTAATTGGCTTGCCTGCAGACACTCCATGTAGCCTCAACTTGGAAAGAAAGGTCAGAATTCAAAGAACAGATGGCAATGGGCTAAAATAATTAAGTGCTGAAAATCCAATCCTTCTTTACACACATTGCACAGAATGTTTAATCGGAAGTTTGATCAGCAAGATCAGGAACTCAGCATTTTTTTCCCCTTTTCTGACTCTGGGATTTCATTTTCTACTAGAAATAAGATATTTATGGCATTAAATAAAGCACTGAATATGTTAAAAAAATTCTCCTAAATAGGACAAGAACCTTGATATGAGAAAAGGAACAATTTTAATTTAGAATGTTGTTTTCATTATGCAAAACATCCCTGCAGGGAATAGCAGAGATGGAAAGCAAATTATTCTCTTATCGTTTGTCCTCAGCACCTTGTTCTTCAGTTCAAATACAATAGATTATGGTTCTAGTTATAGCCATATGGTCAGCAAAATAAACTGTCAAATTATTGAGAGAGGAGCAAAGTCAGGTTAATTTAAATCAAAACATCTGTCACCACAATATATCTTAAAATACTGGGAAAAAGAATCACCTTAACCCATTGCTATGGGCAAAATAGACTCAACCTGGGTAAATTTACTTAGTTTAATTAAATTTTCTGACTATTAACACAACCTTTTTATTACTGATTCAGATATTGAGAATAAACATAGTCAATGAAACAAACACTTAGGAAATGTCTGTGTTTCCCCAGGTTCATCTCCCATTGTTTTTGTTGGTTTTTATACATGGTTCCTCCTAAGACCTTCAGTTAGGGCCTCAGCCCCTTGAGCATGTTTCTGCCCCAGAGTGGGTCATCCACTTCCATGGTCCTTCAGCAGTTCCTGCTCTGGCATGGAGCACATCCTTCACAGAGCGCATCTCCAGACATGTCCCCAGAAATTGCCCCTTCATGTCCCCTCCATTTCACCTCATCTGTCACCTCGTGTCCTTTCCCCATGGTGGCCACATCTCTTTCTTAAATGCCCGCTGGGGAATTGCAGTGCTGTTCCCATCAGTGTCGGAACCATCCATGAGCAGCACAGGGCGGCTCATGGCCTTGCCCTGCACAGGACATCCGGTAGCCAGGTGTGCCCAGTACACCCAGTGCAGCTGTTTGATTACTTCTACTAGTGTTTTGAGAAAAATGAACGGACAGCAAAAACAAGTTGCAAATACATTACTCATTTCTTTCTCTGTTCCCCACAGGTAGTCTAAAGTTTTTGTAGTCATAAATTTATGGGACAAAAGATTGCCATCACGCAATGTAGAATCACTAGATAATAGATACAGAAACTGGTGCAGGTACGATAATAATGTGTCCTTCACTATGACTTTGAGATAGTCCAGTTCCTACTGGTTTCAAATAGAATTTCTTTAAAAAAAAAATGTTGGAAGGGCAGTTTACTGCACAATTTTGAGCAGAAGCAAAAAAATTAATCCTTATAGTTTAGGTGCTCCCAACATGCACCCCCTGATCTACCACTGTCCTTGTGATTAATGAAGTGGAAGGCACAGAGAACAGTGCAAGACAATAATTAATGGCTACTAAAAATTGCAGACATGCAGGTTTGACTCCATAACACCAAATGAACAAAGCAGTTCATATTGCACAAATTTCCATTAAGAGTTTTGAGGCAGATTTTGACCAGAGATCCATGTATGGCTTTTCTACTGCAACAAATATGGGTTTGCCATATTCGTTTCAGGGTAATGTATAGTCATAATGAAACCAAACTGGGTGACTCATGGAGAACTCGGCAACGGGAATACTTCAAAGTGAGGTTGGTTTCAGGAGGATGTAACAAAAGAGATCAGATATTCTGGTGACTAATCACTTCATGTAAACCTGTGTTAGAATTGAACAAATATATTAGACAACTTTTTTATGATTGAGGTTTAGGCCTGAGAGACATATAAACCTTTGTGCTGTAATGATTTCTGTATTTGCTATATTTGTTTCAGATTTGATACTGGATTACAAAACATCTTATTTTTTTTTAAACGTTAAACTTCAAGACAAAAGATGATCAAATAATTAGAATTTAAAAAAGATTTGTGGATTTCCTTTATAGCTATTACTCCCTACTGAGAAAGGGACCATGCATGGAGCAAATTCTCATCCCCCTTCCTTTCTTGCTTCTACTCCTGAAAAGAAAGAGAAGCAGAAGAGGACAGGGGAGGGGGAGGTGTGCATGCAGGAATTCAAGGGTTTATGTTAGTTTATACTGCTTGCACAGATTCATAGTTTTTTGTTCACACTCGGTTGATAGTGATTCCTGATTATCTTATGTCTAATAGGCGCATACCTTGCCTTCTTTACACTAGTAAATATCATTGTTTGATCCAATGAATTGCTATGCACCAAATACAGACTCATTATAGTGCTTTCTGTAGATAACTTTCTGTTTGTACGTAGCTTGAGGACATCTCAGATGATTCTTTTAATTCACTGTGGCTTCGTTTACTTTAGTCTCACTTACTTATAAAGATATGAACAGTCTTGCCAAAACATTGTTGAAACCTTAGAGAACTCTGCAAAACTGACATGTGTCAAAAATACAGAGAGAAAAGATGTCAGCTCATTTCATACTAAGAAACCTATCAGTAACCTCCGATACCGCCTAAACTGTAAACTACAGACTGACAGACAATTCTTATGGTTCATTCACAGTTTTTGCTCTTCTTGACATAATCTTACTCACTTCTTTTGGGTGAGAAATGAGAAGTGTTTACTCTTAGGATCTGACTGAAGCTTAGTAGTTTAAAAATAACTAAATGTTCTTTAGTTTTTTATTAAATTAGAAAAATAACCCCAAACCTTAACAGTAACATTTTGTCTTTTCGGTCAATCTGCCTCTGGCACACTCTGCATGAACATACTTCACACATTTTTATTATTTGATTGTTTCTGTGCTTTCCAAAGCTGTGTTTCCTTCACAGCGATTATAATCTATCAGAATCTTAAAAATCTACCTTGGCAGCCAGAATATGAGAATCATTCTTTGAATAAGGTAAACATGAAAATGAGTTCTCAATTAAGGTGTACTCTTCTGTTGGTTAACAGAAGCCAACGATACCAGGTAAAAACAGAGTGCAATTAGAAATTAGAAAGATTCTCTTTAAGATTCTCTTTGGTTCATCACATCATTGTCACAACATTGATCCTTTTTCGGTTATATTTATTATTAACTTAGTCCTTTTAGTAGAATCTTATCATGGAGCACTTGTAGGACCCACCTACAGTTCTGCAAAACAAAATTATCCACAAGGAGAGAAAATGTAAAAATATGTGAATACGGAACCTAGGAAAAACTTAGCAGCTGCTGTCACCTAATTCATGTGGTCCAGAATCTGCTGTCAGCAATCCAAGTGGCATGGTGAATCCAAAACTGTAAAATGAATTGGAAAGAAGCAATCATTCCATTCATCAATTAAAATCTGAATATTGGCTCTTCTATTCACTTGTTGCACTGATTACCACCCCTTCCTCAAAGCCATCTGTCCCATAAGGTGGCAGCAACAGGTGGAAAATTTCTTCTGTGGGATACAAATCTTCAGTGTAAGTTAATTTAATTTCTTTCTAAGACAGGCCATTTTCAAACTGTATAAATCACCATAGATCCACTGAAACATATGAAATAGTGCTGATTTGCACCATTTGCCTCTCCCCTTCTTCTTGTTGCATGTATAAGATATACATTTTATTCACAAGAGGCAAGTATGTCAGAACCCAAGCATATGGGAGTAAACAGAAAGACTGTCAATGACATCTACAGGCTTTGAAATAAATCCAAGTTTAAAGGAGACAAAAAATTCATAAACATTCTTTTCCATAGGAACACATATACTGGTGTTTTTGTTTTGCTTGTCCCTGTATTAATAAAGTACTTCTGAAGAAGTTTCAACCGAATTGTTGAAATCCTGACAAAAAATGGTTACCAAATTGTCTTGCACTGTCTAAGCAGACAGAAATTGCGGAGAAGAAATGTAGTTAAATGACATTAGAGAGCAGAGGAAAAGATGTTTTTTTTCCTAGAAAAATATCAGTCATGACTAACAGAAGTACAATGTGACAAAATAGAGGAAAAAGTGGCAGGAAAAGTCACTATCTTTGTGAAAATCACAATTTTATACTATAGGATGGGAACACTCTTTGGGTAGATGAGGCCACCACAGAAAGAATGAATCAGAATTGTGGTGGAATCTTCTGATTGCAAAAGGAGTTTGAAGAGAGCAGTTCCTCCATGCAAAGCAGAATTTTTCTAATGTTTTTCTAATGTTTGCTTTCATCCAGAAATATCTGGGGATGATGTTACACCATGAGAGATGCTGATCTGGGATCCTGATAACAATAGCAGGATGGAGCACCAGACAATGCAAACACTAGTTTTGGTGCAACCTTACACAATATATTTCACTTAGATGTCTGTGAAATCCTTCCAGTTAATTTTTTTCCTTTTTTTTTTTTTTTTCCTTCTTGATGGCTATTAATATTTCCATAAAAGACTTACTTTAGGGATGGAAAATTTTCAATTTGAATTTTGATAAGCCTTGTGTAGGAGCAGATTCCTATTTACTATGCATACTGAAAGATACAGGATTAGACTTGACAGTAGAATGCAATGACATATCTTCTAGGGTAGGTACCTAGAAGGTACTTATTGAAGGAAGGTACTTATTTTTTTCAGAATGTATAAATGCTTCAGGTTTATGTATAGATATCACATACTATTTCTACAAAATATTATTCTTCTTGAACTTTGTCATGAACTAGAGGCACTCTCACCTTTAATGATTTATGAACTGATGGGATTGTTGCCTTAAACGTTCTGTTGTCTGCACCTATAAACACATAAAATACTGCTTTGTCTTGGACTTTTTAGTGACTTGTGAATGCTGCTGTAAAATAGCCCTTATAGCACAATATATCACAAGAAGGTTACACTGTAACTCGGCTCCTGTATTTGCTCTCCACTTCTGAAGGGCTCCAAACTGTCTGCAGATCACAGGCACAGAAATCCTACAACAGAGACAAGCTCACTTTGGGCTCGGATGCATTGCAACCAAATCCTGAGCAGAAGCTTCCTGCACACAGTTCCTGTTACTCTTCCTTAGAGGCATTGAGACTGATTTTCCAAACTGCCTGATGCCTCTTACGTAAACCACAGTTTGATTCAGGAAAGTTAAGGCTAAAACTCTGTATTAAACATTGTCTAGCAAAGGAAATTCAGCATATAGTGACCAACCCTGGCCCTGCACTGCTGCAGGTAGGCTGACCAGCATGTGGACTGAGAGCAGGGAAGTAAGAGCAGATGCAATTCAGAGAGCATTTATGTACTACAAAGAAGTCCAGATATTTAATAGTGGAAAGTGTATCGAATACTTTTCAAAAGTTATTTTGCAATATGAAGACCTGCCAAAAATTCTTATGAAAGAGTATTTTTTTTTCCTGTTTAACCTTGTGTGAGTTTCTTTTTCTACAAAAATGCTACGTTACATAAATGTTAAGAAGATGGATGGCAGAGATCCAGAAAAACAGATCTTTGCATAGAGCAATTGTTTTTCTACTGCTAAGGTAGAAAATCAATAGTGCATCAAATCTGCTTTGTTCTTGAATCACTAAGGGCTTTGGTTCCAGATGGGTACATAAAAAAATTACTTACCTCAGCTTGCATGTATATATTAGAAAGAAAAAAACCCCAACCAGATAAACAAGCCAGAGCTTTAAAGTATGTCCATTTTAAAATATTTTATTCGTCTTATACATCATACAGATCAAATCTAATCTGTCCCAGGAAACCCTACCTTATTTTCCAACAGGAATCTCTGCTCATTTAGTAGTGGCATGTAATTAGGTATTTATGTTTTGCACCACTATTTTTTCTATCACTGTTGTACACTCTAAAACTTAACATGATTATAGTAGGGACACAAAGAAAGCTATCCTTAACTTTTGACAGTGTTCCTATAAATATTGTCTTTGATAAATATGTCAGTTGACAGAGGGACAGAGAACATAATGAAAAGACTAGAGTGCTGGAAAACTGAAACTTGATTTTCAGTTCATGAGTCTGTATCAAAATTGTTAAAAATGTCTAGCAATTTTTATTACCTCAGTTACTTCACGACTGATTTGAAACACCTTTCTGGCTTTGAATTGTCAGAAGCTATGTGGCTGGTTTTTAATGAAGAAGCTGGTATACTGTCATAAACTGGTAACTCTACTGAGTTGATTAACATTTCCATTTATTGTTGGAAGATTTGACCCTGGTGCAAAAGTTTCAGAATTGGAAAAATGGCCTAAATTTTCAAGTGTTTTTGAATATTTTATACTTAAAAATACTGTTAATCCCAAAGGATTTATCCATAAAATTTATTTCTGGTAGAAAACACTATTTTCTGTGAAAGTCAGCAATCTAGTAAACAAGAGTCAAACAGCAAGTAGCAAAATATGTTAGGAAGGGAAATTATTGTTACAGTCCTTACAGTGAGTAGACTTATGCAGGATTTTTTTTCTTAATTTTATCTACGATCTCACCCAATTTTCATTTATGTCAATGGAAATAATTTGTCTTTAATTCAAAATGGGTTATAATTTGAGCAGTAAGTATTTGGACTTCCACCTAATGAGTTGGCAAGTAGATGTATATTTGCTCAAAAAGAAAGAATCTAGAACATGTTACAAACTCAGAGGTACTTCAATTAGTACTCCTATGTGAAGCCAGTGTCCTAGCAACAGTTTTGAAAAGAGAAAATGAAAATGCCTTTCTTCTAATGCAAGTGATGAATTCACAGCACACAGAGTCCAACCACTCTGTAGTGTATATGTGATGTAATATTGTAACAGAGCAAACATAATTCCCTGTCTATCTGAAGAAGATAAATCTATAAAACACAGTGCTTCCTGTTACAGCAGCAATGAATATAGAAATGCACGCCATGACTTAGCAAAGCAAATCCTCTGCGTTGGCTGGTAAAGACATAGGGGAGTTCCCTTGGACCTCACAAAATTCCATGTTCCTTGAGCCAAAGCCCTCCCTAAAGTCTTCAAACGTATGTAAGATTTATAGTAAAAGGCCAAAAATCACAACTGTAACAGGTATCAAAGGGATACCAAGGGAATCATCACTGCCCTAGGTTCCTTCCCACAGATGATCCAATAAGCAGACCATATGTGAAAGGGAAGGAAACATTATATGGAAGGCTCTCCTTTCTCCACTTGTATCCAAATTCGAAGTCAAGCATGGAAAACTAGAATGGTAAATGATGTTGCCTTTATTTTACAACCAACCACAGTATTTCTCATAGCCATTTGGCAAAAAAAAAAAGCATACAGAAAGTATGAGAAGTACTGGCTACTTTTGGAACAAATGTTAGAGTCTCTGCAGTCCTCCCAGTTGAGAGCCTGCAGACTGTGCTCATTCTCGTATCGGTTGTCAGTGATTCATTTTGCTTACTTCATACTCTGCAATGCCTTTAAACAGCCAGGGAATGGCACATAATTGTGAATGAATGTCACTTTAATGAAAGACGCAAATGGCGCATGCCAGATATTTTGAAGAAAAAGAATGTCACATATGACTACAACAATTTCAAGCTACAGTCGAAAACCAAACTTGACACCACATAAGACAGCTTTTGGGTTGGGCAAGAAGGACATGGAGGTCAGGCTTCCCCACAGTTTCTCTATTTATCTGCAGTTTGAGAGCTAGGCTGGCTGGCTGCCTCTCACCTGGAGGGGGTGGAATTCCATGTCCTGGTGTTGAGACCTAAAAAGCATGATATTTGTGGCAGTCTTTTTGCATTTCTCCACATCTTTTAGGAGGACACTATCATCTCCCTTTCCAAATACTTCACTGAGGTAAGGATTAGGCAAGTTCTGGTCATAGTTTGTTATGTATCTGTGCCATTGCTGGTTTTTATCTTGTCAGATTCTGTATACTCTTAAAGCATTTAATTTATTTTTTTTTTAATGAAAAATCGTATGTTCTAGGAATCTTGATGTGCTGATTTGTTTGGCTGTATGTGTGTGTTTTTCAGACGTGTTTTTCCAACTAACAATTATTGCTATTGTAACATAGCTGCCGTTCTCACCAGTGCTTCTGGTAGTGCTTCTTGGCACTCATGTGTAGGCTATAGAATAATTCTTCAAGCAAATCTGGCGAAGGAACATGTCTCCTGGTTGAGGAGAGAGCACCTTTTTTTGCATCACATTGGCAGTAACAAGGACAACAGGATGGGAACTACTTCTTGTCTTTTCCCACTGAGAAAGAAATTTCATTCTCTTACAGAGATTCTGTCTGTACCATTATTCTGAGCTAACGCAATCAGACATACACTGTTAGGTCACACAGCTCTATGCATACACTAGTTGGAATAATAAAAAATACCGATAGAATTTAATTACCACTACCATGATCTGCCCGATGAATGATCCTCCTATTTGTACTATATATTACATCTTTCACATTTCATGTGATTTAGTATACAGCAAAGGCAATTACAGTTAGATTTCCATTCAGACTTCACACGACAACTTCCAAGGGGAAAAAAAGGTTATTGTCCAATTGAGAAGTGATGACAAACTAAAATTCTGCCATTTTATTTTCTCTTTTTGTCATCACTTGCTTCTTGCAAAACTCTGTTACACCATTTTCAAAATGTATGTATACAGAAATCAGTATTCTTATACATAATGCCTTGAAGCTTAGCATTTGCAAATGCAACAGTTAGGAGTAATTGGAAAAGCCAGTCTTAGGGAGAAAAAAAGCAATCACACATGCAGAAAGGCAGACAAATGCCATGGGACGGACAGGATGGGTGAACACAGGGGCTTACGTGAAGGAAGGACCAAGGAGAGGGCTGTGAGGGTCGTCTTCAGAAATCAGAGCAGCTGGAGGGAGGAATGTTTATTAAGGGAAGAAAAGACCCTCCCCTCAAACATACATATCTTCCCACAGTTTTTGAATCCCGCTTAATTCTTCCTGAAACTCCAAATTCTCAGTGAGGTACCCTAGACTCCTCAGACACACTTCAGGCACTCCTATTCTCTTTCGCTCCATCTGCCTGACCTCTCTATTGCTGGCAAATCCAGCCTACTTTAATATTAATTTTAATAACGTAGAAAGAATTGGATGAAGGAATAGAAATTAGAAAAGGAGGTATTTGGGTAACGCTCCAGAGAATAAAGCTATGGGGAATGCAGTGTTAGATCTGCTTTTAGCATTTGGATAAATGTCTTTCTTAACAAAGATCACAGGTTATCATAAACTTCTCACCTTTTCTCATTTTCCAGCAAGAAATGCATGAAACACAATGGAAGTGACAAGTCTAGGGACACTCAGAGCAAGACAACTTGATTAATAATCGCACAATACAGTAATTGAAAGCACTGGGAAAAGGGTATCAGAGAAGGATAGAGACAAAACAGAATGCTGAACTTCCAGAGAAAAAAAGAGAAGTGAAATTAGGTATGTATGAATACTTACTGATCTCGCACAGCATTACAGATAAGAAAAGGAAGGTAATTTCTTTCTTTTTTTTTTTTTTTAAACCAATAAAAGCTGAGAAATGGCTGTAGGTCACCAGGTCATCCACATCGAAGTAGAACAGGGTCGGACATGTGCATGTTACAAAGGCATAAGATGAGGGCTGTGAGTAACCCAGAAAGGAGTCACATGAGTCAATGACATGTCTGACAAAAGAATTGACATGTCTGTGAAAACACTGTCAGCAATTACGTCTGAATCATGAGCACAGACAATATAACAATAAGATAAATAATTTACCCTTAGAAAATGAAACACTAAGAAAATATTTTTGTCTGATACTGAGAAGCAGAAAAAAGTTTTTGCTATAGAGATGGAAACTCTGTAACATTGTGGATAGTGAAAAAAGAATCCTTTAATTAAAGATAAATTTTAAATTAATTATTTTAATTGAAAGACAGAGACTTAACCCATATATTATGCATCCAAGTTAAGGAGGGCAGCTGATTTATCCATAACAGGGAATGAAAATTGTAAATCAATAAAATTAGAGTCCATCTGTTTATACCATCATAAAGGAATATGACCCAAGGAACCTACCAGGCTTTGTTATTCGTGTAAGTTAAGTAGAGAGTGAAAATTCATGCTTGAAACATCTGCAGGTATCTTGTTTCAGTGTGAGTAATTACCTTAGAAAAGGAGTAAATGATGCATATTTCAAACATTTTTTTAAGCATCTTTTGTCATTCCTTACAAAGAATCAGTTGATAGACATACATGACTTGGAGCTTCTCCTGGTTTCAGCTAGGAAAGAGTTAATTTTCTTTCTAGTGATTGCTGTGAAAGGAATGTCAATAATGCCTATTGTTTTTAGTTGTTGCTAGGTGATATTTACACTATTTCAGGACTTTTTTCAGCTTCCCATAGAAGAATAGACAGAATGATGTAATGATGAATTTTTCCATGCCATAGGTATTATGCTCAGTATATAAATAAGGGTTAGCTGAGGGGGCAGAAATCCACAATCGTTGCTCGGGACAATGTCAGTTCACTGGGCAGCGAGTGACCTGTGTCATTATTATTATTGGTGGTTTGTTTTTTTTTTTTCTGTTATTTTTTCCATTAAACTGTCTTTATCTCAACCCACAAGTTTGGGGTTTTTTTTCCTCCTTTTCCCCTCCTTTTTTCCTTCTTCTCNATGCTGCTGGCTGGGGGGGGGGGGGGGGTGGAAGGGGAGTGAGCAGGCAGCTGCATGGTTCTAGTTGCCAGCTGGGGTTAAACAATGACAGAGTTTCATTGCAAATATTTAATGTTGATATCTTTTGCAGATACAGATTTTCTAAGGAAGCAGCTCAAGATTTTTTTTAGTATACATAAGTGTGTGTTTCTATAACTGGAGCGATGACATAAACTCTTAGAGAAATAAAGTTTCAGAAATCAGGCTTGAGGAATGGGTATTTTTAAACCAATAGATAACACTGCATAAGAACTCAGAAATAATTTTTCAGCGGGCCAGGATGAACTGCTGTGTGTTGTGGCTGCTATTTTAACTATGAAAAGGTCTCAGTTCTGCTAGTGAAGGAGAAAGGGCAGGTAAGGTACAGATATTTCTGGACTGGGCTCTCTTTCTAATGAGAATCTAAAACTTTCATGACTCCTTGACTAATAAGCACCCCCAGTTGTATATTAATAACCTTTATTTCTCAGAAGAAAATCTAATCCTTCATGGAAGACTGGCCATTTGAAAATGCACACAATAGATTTTTCTAACTATACTCCAGTTGACTTTCATTGCCATGGGTAACATAAATGACATTGAAATGTAAAATTTGCTGCTTAGCAAAGAAAAACAAGTGGATCACATCTTCATACTGCACATAGAATAGCCCCATTTCAAATTCATTCAGTTAATTTGGAAAACTTATGGATTTGAATGTTTGTACAAATGGGGGCAAGATTTCCTTAAAAGAATGTTCTTCATTATTCAAAATAATTGAGCAGTTTACTATTTCACTTATTTTGCATCAAAGAAACCAATTTCAGAAGAATGTTTTCACAGTAATTGTGAGTTGTGATAAGGAAAATAATTGCCAGAGAAAGGAGTTAGATTAGAATTAAACCTTGAAAATAAGCAATTTGATCTGCTGAGTAACTTCATGTGGTCAGAGAATTGACTGCAATATTTGCAGTGAAGGAAATGCTCCAATCTTGCTGATACTGTTATTGCACATTGGGGGTTCCGAATCATAACCTCAGACTCCAAAGTGATGAATGCCACCTCTATCGCTCCGTAACACCACATGTCATGCTGCTTATACACCCATGAAGAGGTGGTGGTGGTACAGACTTCAAAAAATACTTCTCTGCTCAGGGCTGGAATTAAAATGATAAAATAGCCTGTTGGGAACAAGAAGGAATTGGAGAAATACAGACATTGCGTACTTTTAGGACTAAACGCTCATGAGCTAGGAAAAAGGAATAGAATGACATGGATAATATCTATGCAGAAAGAGTTTCAAAAAGCATTATACTTATTAATTATTGTGCATTCCAAGGAATTGTCTTTTTTATATGCACAAATCATCAATTTATTTGCATTGATGGCATGTTTAGTATTTGGTGTGTTCCCAAACTCATTCATTATCTCATTTACTTAAAGGTGAATTCAGTGCAACAACAATTGAGTGTGAATGTAATCTGTTAGCAACATTCATTTACACCCTTTCCTTGCAAGAGGATTAAGCCATAATTCGACATCATGAGCAAGGTATTCTCACAGTCTGCTTTGTGAAGCATCTGGTTTTAAACTGGATCCACTTATCTTCTTGTAGTCTGTGTGGGATCACTGGATTTAGGTTCTTTCCTAAAGCTAGCACTCTCACTTCGGTAATATCATAGATTTGAAAGAGAGGATCTTTTAATTTTGAAAAGATCTGTATCAGATTCTCTAATCTATGCAGCATCTCTTATAAGTGATTTCTTTTCCCATTCCTATCATAACTGCCCAGACAGCTAAACTTTTTTTTCAAGGGTCCAGGAATATTCCTTTATCCTTGTTTTATTTCCAACTTTGTACACCTGCACTTTTAGTTTCACTTCTTTGGTCTTCAGGTCAGAGTATGCTTTTGAATAAATAATTTTCTGACGATTTCTTCTCTATCTCTGAGCCTTTCTGTTGAAATGAAATAGCAGGCACAAGCTAAACAAAAAAAACCCAACCACCCAAACCAAACACTTTTCCTATGCCTTTCTGTGAAATCCTGACATTTTTTTCTCTTCTATTAATATCTATCTTGATTATTTGGTACATATTTGATTAGCATCTTCACTCTTTTTCTCCTGTCTCTAGCATGCTCCCTATTCTTTCTTTTACCTAAAATGAAGGTTTCATCTAGGACCTTTGTGGCTCATTCTTAGAGCACTTTTCTGCCGTTATATCTCCCACATTCTTGCATCTCCAGCTTCTCAGAAGCCTCAAACCAGTCTCTAAACTTTTTTATTTTTCCTCTTGATCCTTTTCAATACTTTCCAATTAATTAACAATATAGTTTTCCTTCCTATATAAGATTTACATCTTTAGTCTTATTTAATTTCCCTATGACCTTTGTTATTTACTCACATTCTGTCTTGCATTGTCTCTAGAATACCTGTTTTGATGTTTTTTTCCTTGTTTTATTTTCAAGGCTCCCTCAAGACTTCTTGGAAAAGAAAGCAAAATTTAATGGTAAGGATGAAACAATTTTGCTTTGAAGTAGCAAAATGAAGATTTTCATTGACACCTCCTTTAGGCAATAAAGAGGATCAGGGTTAACAAAGGTCCCCAAGCTGAGTAACAAGTGACCCCAAACACCTATCTCTATCTCAGCACCATCACATACCTACCTGTGACCTTTTGCCAGTTGTTAATACATATCTTGTGGGCTTGTCAAGACAATATATTTCTCTTGTCTGGGAGAATGAAGGGAGAGTATAGCTGACTTACATCACCCACTTCATTGCTAGAATGATGTATTACTTGAATTTCCTCTTCTGTTTCTCAGCCTGAGCAGGCTTATGACCTCTGCCTGAGGCAGGGGACCTGACCGGTCTCTGTTACCTGGGCTGCCTGGGGAGGGTAGCAGCAGGGGGGTCAGTTCTACTATCAGTCCTGGGTTGGTGCAAGCTGGGTTCAGATTCACAACTTCGGTTCCTTATTGATTTGATACCTTTGAATTTTTCCGTCATTTGCTTCTTAGGTATCCCAATTGCCTTTGCTAAACCAGCTTTCTCCCACCAATTCCAATGAAGCCACCATTTCACATAATCCTGTCATTACCATACCAAAATTAATGTCTGCACATTCAAACACCTTAAAGTTTTCCCATACTCTCTCTTCTTATTATTCCACAGTCATGTCCTGCTTTTTATATTGCATTTCTACATGTTTCTCCATGTATCTCTTTTAAACTATTTTCTTCTGGGTGACCTCTTTTCTTCTCCTTGACAAGAAACCCCTCAGTAGCAATTGTCTTTCCTGAACCTTCCATAGTGCCAGAATTGTCTGTAATTGTAATACAGTATTCCTGAGTGCAATAAAGTTGGACATAGAGCTTGCTCTGTGTTTCTGTAGTACAGTTTACATTTATGGCTGTTTCCATGATTTTTAAGAAAGAAAACTTCCTTAGAATGTAATTTTCTTTTAAGGCAGAAGTCTTAATGTAACCTTCTTAAGTTATTTTTATTTTTACTGAGAACATGGTCAAATGAGATATCATTCACAGAGAAAATAAGCATAAAATCATAGAATAGTTTGGGTTGTAAGGGACTTTTCAAGGTCATCTAGTCCAACCTCCCCCACCATGGGCAGGGATATCTTCAACTAGATCAGGTTGCTCAGAGCCCCATCCAACCTAAACTTGAATTGTTCCAGGGATGAGGCATCTACCACCTCTCTGGGAAACCTGTTCCAGTGTCTCACCACCCTCGTTGTAAAAAAGTTCTTCCTTATATCTACTGTAAATCTTCCCTCTTTCAGTTTAAAGCCATTACCCCTTGTACTATAGCATCAGTCCCTGCAAAAGTGTTTGTCTCCATCTTTCCTGTAGGCCCCCTTTAAGTACTGAAAAGCCACAATAAGATCTCCCCAGAGCCTTCTCTTCTCCAGGCTGAACAACCCCAACTCTCTCAGCCTGTCTTCATAGGAGAGGTGTTCCATCCCTCTGATCATTTTTGTGGCCCTCTTCTGGACTCGCTCCAGCAGGTCCATGTCTTTCCTGGGCTGAGGACCTCAGAGCTGGACACAGTACTCCCGATGGGGTCTCACCAGAGTGGAGTAGAGGGGCAGAATCACCTCCCTTGACTGTTTGGCCACGATTCTTTTGATGCAGCCCAGGATATGGTTGGCCTTCTAGGCAGCAAGCGCACGTTGTTAGCTCAAGTCCAGCTTTTCATCCACCAGGACCCCGAAGTCCTCCTTTGCAGGGCTACTCTCAATCCCTCCATGCCCCAGCCTTTATTGATACTGGGGGTTGCCCTGGCCCATGTGCAGGACCCTGCACTTGGCCTTGTTGAATCTCATGAGGTTCACCCAGGCCCACTTCTCAAGCCTGTCGATGTCAGTCTGGATGGCACCCCGTTCCTCAGGTGTGTCAACAGCACCACACAGCTTAGTGTCATCCACAACGTGCTCAGGGTGCACTCGATACCACTTTCTATGTCATTCATTAAGATATTGAACAGTACTGGTCCACATATGGCACCCGGAGGGACGCCATTTGTCACCAGTCTCCACCTGGACATTGAGCCATTGACAACTACCTTCTCAATGTGACCATCCTGCCAATTGCCCATCCACGGAACAGTCCGCTCATCAAATCCACACCTCTCCAATTTAGAAAGAAGGATGTTGTGGGGGACCATGTCAAAGGCGTTACAGAAATCCAGATAAATGACATCTGAAACCCTTCCCTTTTCTACTAATGTAGTCACTCCATCACAGAAGGCCATGAGGTTGGCCAGGCATTAATAAATAAGTAATATTATTTATTAACAGTAATAAAATATTATTTAAATAGAAAAGTGAAATGAAGTTCATCCAGAGAATATTGAAGTTTGTACTTATAGATATTTGCTATCCATAGAATAACAGTTTTCAGTGCTTCATAGACACTTTAAGAAAATTTGTTGAATTAGAGCACTTACAAAGTTTTATTATGAGTCCTACTCCAGCAGAGTTGCCTTGCTCCATGTAAGCACAGATCTCTGTTTGTGTGGAACTAATCTTAAGAGAAGGACCTAAATAGCTGAAACAAAAATGAAGAAACAGAGGTGAGGGAGAGCTGAAAGAGTATAATAAAATTATGAAAGAACAATATTAGAAAGGATAGGATTCAGTATACAGCTCATCGCCTCCTCTTCTTAAGTTCATTTTTTGTTTTCCCCTACCCAGGCTTCTTAGTTTTACAGTCTTATAAGTCCTGGACTGCCATCTTTCACTTCTAGAACATCTTCTGACTCCAACATTGTCATTTTTGTCCTACTCTTACTAAAAGTTTGATCATTCACTCCCTGACAACTGAATTACATCCAATCCCAGAAAGAAATGGAGAAAAGAGTATATGGGGCGGCAGTAGCTACATTGTGTGATTATATGTATGTCTGGAGTACTGGCAACAAAGTGTATTGAAAATAATACAACTAGAGACTTCTGTCAATGCAATATAATTTTAGTAAGACCAAAATCTATGAATTAACCAGTCAAACCTGGCCTTCCTATTTATTTATTTTCTCCTCTCTTCACTTAATTTTTCCTAAGTTCAGCCCCTTCCCTTTTTTATTTGGGATGACGTTTCACCCAGTTATCTACTGCACACAAACAGCACTTTCCTTTTTTTTTCCCTCATGCAATTGATTTTATAATTGAGAGCAGTATGATAATTCAGCATGCCTCTGTGTGCTTTTACTATACTTCTCTGTATCAATGTTAGAACCAAAATGAAAATCCAGTTTATATACCATTAATCTTTCTAATGAGATGTTCATTAATATTCCAAAGTCATTATCCAACACTTTAACCATTTTGACATCAATTAGATTTATAACCATGTAAAGCCTGTGGCATCCTGTACCTTTCATAGTCAATCTTCATCTCAGATTGCATAGCAAATGGGAAACAAGAAGACACTACAAAGTCTGTAATACCACTGATATAAGAAGTACCATACTGAATTCTAAAGCACTGAAATCATGTTTTAATTAAGATAAAACATTAATAACTTCCTCTTCTTGGATTTGATAGTGTTAATACATAAATTTCATTGCTGTCCTTGACAAATGAAATATGATAATGGATTTCCTCATAGACCAATTACCATTTAACAACAATTAAATGAAAAAAGATATGTAATGATCCTGATGAAATAAAAAATATTTGTCACAGGCAATTAATGGGAGGAAATTATATATGTCAGTTTGAACGTGTAGAGCAAAATTCCCAGCTCCTCTCCCTCCCAACCAAACGTATTTTAATGCCAGTCAAATTCTTATTTTGCTAGTGATTGGCATAATTTCACAAATTCCATATCATCCATAAGGATTGCAGACTCAGCAGAGGGGTGCTTATTTTTTTGTCAAAGTCCACCTGTTTTCTTAGTGATGCCAAAACACAAGTATGAAAAACACCCACTTAAAACTGGAACAGTACCGGTGTAGCGTTATTGCGCTTATTATACATAGAAACTTTTTTCTTGTTACTACACATGTAAAATACAAATGTTTAATAAAAATGAAGGTCATTTGTAAGACAAGTGAGATGCTGTGTTTACTAATTACTCTGGGTAGGTCACGCATGTGTCTATTTGACAAGAGTAAAAGTCAGATCACTCTGAAGAGCTCTTGAAATTCCACCCCTCTTTTATTTGCATTGGATGTCTACTAGACATTTATAGGACTGAATCGATAAACTTTCACTTCCTTCATGTTCACTTCACAGCTCATAATGACATTTACAGTAGCTAAAAGGTCACTTGATTTCTCTTTGTGTTTTGGAGAGAAATAGGTAGAATTATTAGGGAACGTATTTCCAGAGATGAGAAAGTAAGAACTATCTGGAGTATAAATAACAAATAAACTCTGCCAGTGACCTTTTGGTGTTATCTTCTATGCATTATTCTAAAACTATTTTAATTATGTTTTTAACAAGCCTGTAGTCTTGAATCCAAGATGAAATACTGATGAAAATCATGACTATTTTATGCGTGCATAAACTGAGACACTATTAAATTAACTAATTGGCCACTGGGCACCAAAATCTGACTTTTACTCTTTTATGCCAAAAGTTTTCATTGCCTTCAATGTTCTTTCCATTTATGCTGCCCTTTCTTTATTCTTAATTCAATAAGGATTTGTATGAGTATCTCCCAAGAATGCTATTAGGAATTACAAGAATGATTTGCATGCAACAGGGTGAATACATAACCTTAAAAGCCATTATCCCCCAAAATAAACAAGCTGAAACAGTCTGTTAATAGCATATGTAATAATGACAGGTTGTGGCTCTGAATGGTACAAGTAAAATTTTATGACTACTAAGGAGCATAAAGTACCACTCTGTGTTGCTCATAGCCATATATTTAACTAATCATTCTAAGCTGCATATTCAACAGAAAATAGTTCATTTCTACTAAGGTAAATATTTAATTCAGGCTAGCTTTCAAGTATGATTCAGGTCAAATTGCTACTGGCCTGATGAAAACACAAAGCAATAAATTGCTGATTGTCTCATCGTACCCTATAGGATCTTTCTGTAACGTATAATGAGTGATACAAATGCACTGTGATATGGTTATAAGGCATCATTAGACCATCAGGCCTTTCTATGTCCAAATTATTTAGATTTTATTACTATTCAAATCAAGGAAAAAAGTTCTTATAAAAAACCCCAAATACCTGCATTACCTATTTTAACAATAAGTATCATATTGTAAAGATTAAATTCTATTGATGTTCAATTAGGAACTAATATGCATGTGTTGATAGAGGCATTTTTCATTAAGTACAGTCAGTAAAAAATGTTTTAACATGCCCAGCAATATCCTTCAATTCTTTTGTTTAAGACAGAAACATCAGAAGTCTCAAACTAAATCTAAATTCCAATATTTTCTTGCTGCTAGAGAAGTACTGATTTTCTATTGCAGATAAACAGAAATGACATTCGAAGGACAGAGTATGTTCAGATGGCAACAAATCAAGTGCAAGGAATGCTACTTTTCTAAAGGATAGCGCTTTTAGTGAGGAAAAAAAATGAAAGTTCAAATCTTTTGTGAGCAGCTAGCAGCACAGCCAGACATTCAGCGATGGTAAAGATCATTCTGTTGTGGTCACTGCAGTGGTATGAACTGTGGTGACATAAAAAGACTGAGGCATAAAATGTGCATTAGATTACTTTAGACTACTAAGTCCATCAGGCTGAAGTAATTTCCACATTTTCTTTCTCCAGCATTCATGGCACCTTGCCAATCTGAAATCTCCTAGGGATATCAGGCGCTGATCAAATATTTATTATATCATTTGTTTTTCCATGTATTTATGTAAATATGTATGTATGTGTATTCTTCCTATGTGAAACAAGGATACAAGGTCTGAAATCCCCTGGGGATATCAGACACCGATCAAAACATTTATTATATCATTTGTTTTTCCACATATGTATGTATGTATGTATATTTTTTCTATTTGAAACAAGGATGTGTGAAAGCGTAAAGGTCAAACTTACTAGCTCTGGGAATTCATGATTTCCTACAAGCTGGGCTGTAAAATGGGCATTATCGCAACCGTTTCATTAACTGCTGCACTGATACTATTCAGCCTGGAGTGGAAAAAGTAGAAACAAAGCCTGAATCTTTTGACTTTAGAAGGAAGTGAGAGTCCTTCTCCTTCTCAGAAGGGCTGGGTGAGATGTACAGCTATTAAAGGAACAGGGAAATAATTCCCTGTCATCCAAAACTCCTTTCTATTCTATGTGAACAAATGAGCATGGGCAGAGACTGCTAGTCCATTGTCTGTGGGATCTGGAGTGAAGAGTAGATAATCTGATGAATGAGCAATTCAAACATATACTGCACTTATTTTTCAACTTAGTATACAGAATCTTGCCATTTTGTAACTACACTCACTTGGCTGCTGGTTGAATACTCTTATGCTGTCCGTAACAGCAGCGTCTGAAATACTTGCCTCTTGTTTGGTTATTTCTCAAACGATAAATGAATTAAAGTTGCGTCTGTGAAGAAAGAAACATTTATATCAGGAAACATTCAAAGAAACATAATGGCATCCAGAATTGCAAAGGAGATGTATGAATTTTTACAATAGGATTAGATTTATAGCAAGATGCCCTTAATTTTTAAACTGTGGCTTCATACATTGTGCTAATTTTAATAACTGTTCTTCAGTCATAGTTTATCTATCCCAGTGTTACCAACAGTGCAAATAGAGCTTCAAGCTTTTTATTATAATGTCACATAGCCGGAGTGAGCAGCATTCATATCACCAAGACTGTTAACAATGGGACTAATAAAGTGTTGAGAAAGAGTACTAATTTTGCTATCACTGATACAACGTCAGTGACTATTACTTTGAGACAAATTCAATTATCAGTTCTAAACTGAACTCCACTGAAAGTACATATTGAAAATTAGAGTTGAAATCCTGAAAAAAGCATCTGAGTCCTTCTTTATAACTAAAAAGGAAAGTGACTACTCTTCAACAGACTTATTTGTATTATTTTTCTGGTAATTTACTACTAAAAGAGCAGCAGCTGAGGTTAAATATATTTACAGTGTGCACTAGAGGAACAGGATATTTTTGCCCTCTTCTGAAGAAGCCAGTTAATATTGTTTAACATTAATAGAGTTAGATTTGAAAGTTGTGTTGCCATTTGTGGCCGTTGCAGGTCAGATCTAAAATGGGTTTAATAGAATTTTAATTCCAGTAGGGAAAGGAATCATAGCAATGTTGATCAATCTTACTTATTTACTTCTTAATTCTTGCCTGCAAAAAAACATTTATGAGAAAAGAAGGAAGCTGACATCTTCCTAACTTTTAGTGTTTAAAAACATGTAAAATAAGTTACTTGCTTTTGAAATAATTTTTGAGGGTTTACTGAATTTTACTGAGTTTTAGATTTGATACTGTTATGGTTAAAACCAGTAATATTCATATATCTGGACTAGTTGGTCCTAGCTAGGTATTTAGAATGTTTGGGAATGCTTAGAAAATGTAATTGGATTCTGGGAAAATTTTGACAGAATCTGAGACTACTTCTTGCATGATGGAATTGGATGTAGTTTTTTTAGTAAGCTTTCTTGAGTTTATTACAACTTGAACACTACTGTAAAACATTACTAGCCCACTGAGCCACTTGGTGTGAGTATGAGCAACACTTCCATAATGTTAATGAAACAAGCAAAAAATGGAAATGACCTAAGTACCTTGGATACTTAGGCATAATTTAAAACCGGGACTGTTGGAAATATGAGGTTTGGATATCCTTCTACTGTTTCTATGAAATGCTTATTACCATTTTTAATTCTCCCACTAGTCTATCGATTCCTGCTCATTTATTGACCTCCCTTCTAGCCCAATCTAATATATGCTCATGTAAGCATGATTTTTAGCATTAGGAGCTGTACATTGTTGTCAGTGTCATGTCTCTAGTGATCACTGTGGCCAGAAAATAAATATTTGTAAGCCTGCATAGTTTATTATGAAGTTGTGATAAATTTTTATTCCTAGCTTTTATCCTTGCAAAAAAATAGGTGATTTTCTAGAGATTTCTCATCTGTGTTTTTCTGGTACAAGAATTTTAGATTTTTTTTTTTATTATTTTTTTTTTATTGGAGGAGGTCATTTAGAACAATGACAGAAATTATCTTCTGCCTCACTAGTTCGTCTTCTTTGGCTCAGTGTGGTTTCTGTATATCTGGAAATCTATTTTGAAATTCATTGTGAAATTTGAAATTTTCTGTGATAAGGGAAGATAAGTATCTCCCAGCAGTGATCAGTTTCAAGGAAGCAAGTGGGATTAGCATCACCGGAGATAGCATATGAGTCACACTTACGGAGGTGTTTGGAAAGGTGGATGGTGGGTATTTTCTAAGTTGATGGTGGCTTGTTGGCTTGATGCTGAGGGAATGCTTACTAACTAGTTTTGTGTTCAAGCACAGTCTTCTATCAACAACTTGAAAAATAATAACTAAATATAGACTTCTCTATCATATATTCAGCTCTGCAATATTTAATTTAGCTTTATCACAGTCTGGTGCAGAGCGCAAACATTTCTGTTATATTGATAGGTAAACATGACACTGCTAATTTCCTGTGAGCTGCTGGTTGGGAAACAGCAATCATGTCTTGTTTTCAGTAGTCAATCTTTTTGAAGTTTTCACAAAAGCAAGGAGACCTACAAGTCTTTAACATGGAGAAGATGATTGTGTCTGGAACATCCAATTTAAGGCCTGTCTTCATCTAATAAGGAGCAAAGCTCTGAACTTAGAACCCAGATTTCAGCCAATTCCTCTCAGTTACAAGGGGAAAAAAAGAAACAGAGGGGAAAGGGACGGTGGATTAATTTTATTAGTCTCATTCAGATCTGAGAAAACAATCCAAAGAAACTACCATCAAACTCAGTATCTTTTGAAGATCTAGTCAACAAAACAGCATACTTTGATGTAAACATATTTTGTTTACATTTTAAAAGCTCCAACTAAATTATTTCCAGTGCTTTAGCTATGTGATTTTATGTGGTATTTCATGATAAATTTTATGCAGGAGAATTAGTCTTATTTTTTCACTGCTGAATATATATTCAAAAGCATTTATCTGGGAAAAAAAAATAATCAAAAAGTGTTTTGGAAAACAATTTATTTCTAATTACGCAAAAATAAAAATCAGCTTAAAAAAATGCTTAAAATGTGTGTGTATACAGATACTTACACATACATATATATGTATGTGAATACATATATATGTATGTGCTATATTTATATACTTTTATATGACCTATGTAAATTTATTTATTGTTTACCATAAGATTACCGTACTGTAATAGAACCTCTATATGCTCCTGAGTTTATCATAATGATAATATCCTGCTGCATGTCCAAAGTTAGACGAATAGAAGCAGTATCAAGGAAATCAGCAGGAAACCGAGCAGCTGCAAGAATGAAGATACTGAAATCAGTAATGCTGAGGCTCTAGGGGAACAGTGGGATGCCCAACACCAGATTGGTATCCCCTCGGCTGGTAAAGTTTGCTTTTTCCAGACTAAGCTTGGGATACAAGTACAAACTAAACTTGAAATGTACAATCCTAGGTAGCAAGGGGGAAGAAAGGCACTAAACTTAACTGATGAGAGAGAACATAGACAGATATTGCAATGAGCAATCTGCTCACTTCAGTATAAAGATGAAAATAAGTGGGCTAACGGGAATGTAAGAAAGCTTTCTGGGGAAAAGTAAAGCAGAGAGCTTATTGGTTTATGGTTTTAAGTTCTGTGCTATTTACTGTGAAAACAATACATTAGTAGTCTATTCAGAACCTGTCTTCTACTCACTTTAATCACTGTTGTTCTTAAGGTCCTGGGGAGGGGAGGAAGTTAATATGCACCAGAAAAGTTAACAAGTTTGTGTAAACAGATCCCAATGTATCTCCTCATTTAATTAGTGGTAAACCTTTGCAGTTCCAGACTTAAGGGAAATGAAGGCAGTCGTATTTACAAAATACAGGTTTAAGATACATTTGAAAGAGCCTGGCACTTGAAAAGACAAAAATATATAGCTAGCCATCTGCAATGTGTGTCTTGCCTGTTGCTGTTAACTTCTGAACAGAGTCAGAACAACTTCTTTTTTCTGGTGAGCATAGAGTTTAAAAGGAAGTTTTGAATATTGGTGTAGGGACCACTGCTATTACTATCATTAGTATTGTCACAACATATGTGTTTCATGCTGTCCTTAGACAGAAGAACAGGAACTTGCACTCTTCAGTATTTTCACAGGTCAGACAAGACAGTCTTAAGACTACCAGGAGACAATTTGATGAAGTAAAAGGCAGCAGCACCAACCTGTTTTGCTGAAAGTTGTCTTCAAATACTCCAAATTTGGAAGACATTCCAAATGAAGCAATATCACCTTGTAATAAACTAAATTTCCTGACTATTCATCCAGAAGCTTATTGGAATTCAGGCTGACATCCAATTTGAAGATAGCCACAAAATAGGTATGTAGTCTCGATTAATCTTTAAGATTTGATTTTACACCACAGCATGATTCTTCTGGTTATTATTTGCAAACATTTTTTAATCAGCACTTTATGAACAGAAATACAAATTTATTTGTTTAAATTTATCTATCAACTCTTTCTGGATCAATCATTTATCACATCAGAACAGTGAAAATGTTATCTCCAAAAGGAAAAGAGCTGTATAAAGGGGAATAATTCAGAGAGGAAAAAAAACCCCAACCCGAATTTCTTCAAGGGATTTTATAAACCGTACAAGACACTGGATAAGAAGGGTAAACTTTAACTTTGTCCTAGAAGTGAAAGCTCAGCAGTTCTTTCAAGAAAGTACATAAGAGGGAGGTAGATCAAGGGAATTCGTCTATTTGCATTTAGATCAGCTTTTCAGAATCAGTTGTTTTTTGTTAAAGTTAGTTGCAGTAGCTGACTAAGAAATAACGAATCGTTTCTAGCTCTGCCGACAATTTAAGGCCCTTGGGACCTTATGTCAGTGCAATAAACGTTGTAAATGCCTATAAATCTCTTACTTGATTTTTGTTTCAATGTTTTCCTTCTTTCAGCTCAAAGTTAAAATCTCCAAACTGTGAGTAGCAACTAGTTTTTGAGTGCAAACAAGTATAACAGTGAAAAAATAAAAAAAAGGGGAGAGAGGAGAGAGAAGGGGAGGCAATATATTAGTAACAAGTATATATATTGAGTAGACTATATAGACTATATATATATAGGGGAAAGAGAGGAGAGGAGAGGAGAGGAGAGGAGAATACAACTGCAGCCAAACTTATATACGTAACACTAATTCATGGGGATAAGGGGCATCAGCTGCCGTTCTTTAAAATGAAAAATATTAAGGAAAGTAGAAAAAAGCCTGCTAAATCACACCATGAGCACAGTGCCTGGACCTATACTGAATGAACTCAAAACATACCATTGGCTGTAGGCAATACTGGGGCCCACGGCAAATCAAGTCGGGCTGTTCCTGTATAGACATCACTGTACCTGGAAATGTTGCTTTTGTCCTTGCCGTTCAGAAATTTTTCTTCAGGCAATATGGAAGAAAATACTCTCTATATTCCAACAACATGAAGAAAGCCTCCAGGCCAAAATGTCATCTTCAGCCTTTTTAAACTTTCTGTGAGTACTTTAAAAAATTAATGGGTTTTGTTTGATTTGTAGCCAAGTCGTCTGACATGGTGCAGTAGCACTGAGACTGCAACTACAGGATGTTCAATCAGTGTTGGGCACAGGGTCAGGAGTTCAAAAAGGTAGTGGTATGAGGGGATGTGAAGGCAGATGAAAGGAATACATTTGTGTGTGTGTATATATATATTTATATACTTTTATATACACATACATACATGTACATGCATATATGATGCTTTAAAAATAAACAGCCCAGCAACACCTATTGAGTTTACTTACTTATTGGAAGGAAAAAGGAATGTGATTCTACAATATGGATAATTACGAAAAATAGATGCAATTTTTTCTATATGAAGTGGGCTGACCCAGAGGTCAAGTGCAAGGAACTCCCTCTTGGTAATTACCAGGAGCTGAACTGAATTTCTCTAGTGCACAGGTCATGGTACACCAGATTTTGAGACAACTTCTCTAGAGACTGGAAGTACTGAACTGATTTTATAATCTGTGATGGGCAATACCTCTGTATTTATTTTATGTTTCCATGCTCCTCTAAAAGGGCGAAACTCGGTCTGGTGGAACTCCCTAAAAACATGGAGCTTTGTCCTCTCCTGGAAGAGATTGAATAAACTCAGAGTTAAAGTCATTGAGACTGCAGATTTTGAGACAGAAAGATTCTTTTAAGTCTTCTTTTTCTATGTAAATTCTAGTACAGACTGTATTTAGTGCTTAATTATGCCATTTGATCTTCTTGGGGATCTCACTATGAGGAAGAAATCAAGACAAATTCATCCCAAAATTCCAGTTGACCTCAGTTTAGTCAACCCATTCCTTAAGGATTTTTATGGATTTGTGATTGCTGAAAAAACTTTTTAAGTTTTCTTTATTCCCCTACCCCATCTTTCTAACCATGTTCTTGTGTCGAGAACCAGCAGTGTCTTTGCCCCTATCCCTGTTCTCATCCTGCTTAGTATAATAGCATGTATACAATATAATATAGAGAAAGCCTCAGAAATATTCAGGAAGAGCAATTTGTGTACTTCAAAGTAGGTAAGCAAAAATACCTGCAGTAAGGCCATGATGTGCCCATTCATGTTTATATCAAAAATAACCTGTCTGTGGTGAAATGATTCACTCCAGTTTGGATGAGAGGATCTGATATTCCACAATGACAAGTGGCTTGCAGAACAGCTAACAAAAATATTAAAACATTGCATTCTTGAGGCGATATTTCACTTACACTGATCGTTGTTCAAGAAATCTAGCACATAACTTTGCATAGGAATATGATATCTTTTAATCCTAAAATTTAAAAATCTGAAAAATCAAATGTGGGTCATTACATGGGAAGAGAGGACATGAAAAATATGGTAATACAATATTAAATTTTTTTCCAGTCATGGGTATTTTATTCTTTTCTTAAACAGGAGGAGAGGGGGGGAGATCTTAACACCTATTCACTGAAGAAAAAAATCCTCACTATTGTTTCCTAGGTTAGAAAATGATTACAGATCAGTATTAGAAGGATAAAAGGGAACATAGGTCTTTCAAGACAGTCTGTTCTCTGACCCATGGGACAAAATGTCAACATAATGAAATGAAATTATTTTCCTTCGCAAAATTATTGTCACTGGCAATGAAAAAATTAACACTTTAATGTGGACATTGAAGGTTTATTACATCATTTTTCTTATGAAATAATAGCTAGTGGTCTTGCTCTAGGCATTAGTGTAGAGCTGAAAGCAAGAAAGAAAAAATGTTAGAGTTTGCAATTTTCTAATATTTTATGTTATTTATTTATTTTTTTAAGTCTGTGGCTTCCTGTGACACAGAAAAAGAAATGTGGTGGTTATCAGTAGCTTGAGGGCTATCAGAGTGCACACCATCTATTGCAGGGCAGTCAAAGTGACAAGAAAGTGGTAGTCTGCCAGAGGGTAAAAGGAAAGGAAGGAGACAGTAAGAAGATGGAGAATTAAAGAACATAGGAGAGGAGAAAAAATGGTAGATGGGTTAAAGTAAGTTCAGCACCATGACAGAAATTAAGTCAAGAGGCTAAATAGTGAGTTCACTACCAAAAACTGAAAGTCTTGTAGCAAGCTAGGCAATATAATGAAACTTAGTGATTAGAAACCAAGAGATTTTGTGCTACCCAAAACATTTGGGAAGGGATCCATCTTTGGAGCTGGATAGACAGCTGAACCAATGTTATTTTAGAGGATCAGCCAGCTGTAGTGTGCAGAGCCAAAAAGCAAGATAAGAAGAAACATGTGAGGCATCAGCAATTCCTAGAACTGGTTCTACCACACAGGCAGAACAGGTAGTTGCCTAGGGCAGCAAAATATTAAGGACAGCAAATTGTTTAATGACGATTTATTGTGCCACTGAAGGTTCACCTGTATGAACGTTTTCCAGATTGCCTGTGGCAGCAAAAAACGTAAAGCAGGTGCTGCTAGTTTCAGCCAGATATCATCACTAAAAACAGAGATTAGTTTTTCTTAAATGAGGGAAAAATGCTGAAATGACTCATCAAAACTAGAAATGAGAATCATGGGAATTATTTCCAAAAATCCGTTTTGCATTTTACGACTCTAATTTCCACTGTGTCTGCATGTGTGTGTTTGTGCATGCCTCTGTTTTTGGTTTGTGGGGTTGGTTATTTTTTTTCAAAAACTATTCTGATGCCAGGTCCTATTGCTGCTGGAAAAGCATACGCTTGTCTGAGTCCTCTGTTCTCTCATAAGTGTAGTCATCCTCAATACTTAGCGATCTTTCAGTGACCTTGGAGTCATATCAATCTGGGCTGAATGAAATCATCTAGGATTTTGCCCTTTATGTTTGAAAATGAGTTTCTGATTTTCCATTTTCACTTTTACTCTCCTATTTTATTTTCTTCTGAGTTCAATACAAGGGCTTTTGCATTATTTCCGACCACAGACAGAATTTTTGACTTTCTGAATTAGACTAGTTTGTTGAAGTTCATTACAATAATTTTAAGTTGCAATCTCATAAATTATAAAAAAACTCAATACTAAATTTTTTGTCTCAGACTCATACTTTGTCTTTAACAGAGGTAAACTAACCAGGAATACACAAAGGCATCAGTTATGATGACATTAGTTTGTCAAATGACAACTATATAGATCATGCTCATCAAAAGGTTTCTCCTCACTAAAAGTTTGGGTTTGTTATGAGTAATTACAACTTCAGGACACATCTGCTTTCCTGTTCAATTCTATTGTTTGCACAATTAAGTAAACATGAAAGAGAATCACTTAAAAAGAAATCACAATTTTGAGAAAGAAATTGGAAGAAACGGCAGCTCCATCTTTCATCAAAATTGTCAGTTTTATGCAGAAAGAGAAAGAAAATGCTTCAGTGCTGCAATAATGACCTTAAAAATTATTTGTTTGAACTGTGAGTACTGCCTTTCTCAAACACTTTTGGTTCCGTGCTGAAAAGAAAAAGAAAAGAAGATAATATCTGAATACTTAACTAATGTATGTTAAACATTGATAAAGTAAATAAATACACAAAATTCTACTTCTTTTGTGTTGCTGTGCACTTTTAGTTCTCTTCAGAAAAAAGGTAGCTCTTTCTTTCTTTACAGAAGTTATTCAATAAAAATGTAGGTTGAAAGGATAAAGATTTATGTAAAATTTAAACAAAGCAGTCAATTAAGGGCAGGAAGAGAAGTATAGGGACTGGATAATTGATGAGACGAATTGTTAAGATCTATACTTTATATACAGAGCAATAATGCATAAAACCAATAACAGACCAAACTAAGAATATTAAGTGCAGACACCAGAAAATCAGATGTCAGATATGTCTGACTGCTTTACACATGTTTATGAGAGATTAATTAATTTTAATAAGTCTAATACATTTTTTTTTCCGCTCCCTCTTTGAGACCTTGACCACTGGCAAATACTTGCCAGTGATCAATTACAGTTCATATCTACTTCATTTCAGTTTGTACTATTCAAGGAAGAGATTTAAACAGAAATGATATCAAAATCCTATTGCAGGTGCTGTTAACAAGCCTTATGAGCCCGTAACATCCTGGAGAATGGTCTAAGCAGTGCTGCGTTCTGAAAAAGTAATTCTGATGACATGGAGCCTGGCCAGGCTCCCCGCAAAACAAGTTGGAGTGATTCTGCTGACTCAAGGATCTAGAGCATTGTTGGAGATTGTAAGCTGAATTTGCAAAAGTTCCCTGCTTTGGCTGCTTTTATGGAAGCAAATGAGAATGTCTCTGTTAACAACTGTGTGGCCAGGCTAATGGTCCCTGGGTTGGGAAACATAACCCAATAGAACATGGATCACATCAAAACCAGGAAAAATCCTGTCAAAGACATGTTGCCAGCTGCAATATGTGATAGCTAACAAGCAAAGATACAGGCCAAAACAAGATAATTTATCTGAAAGTGCAAAGTAATCCTTACAAATATGTAAAGCTTTAAAAATCAGACATAAAGTACATCCCGCCTGAAATTCATGGACCTTGAAATGACATCAAGAAAAAAGAGAAAGTTAAAGCCAAAATGAAAATCCAAACTCATCTAATTAAAAACACAAATAAAGAACACAAAAATCAAAACCAACAGTGAGATCTGCATATAAATTTGAACCCCAAATTTTCAGTTATTTCGTTCATTCGGATAACAGGCAACTAAACAGAGGGCAGCATTCTGAGCAGTTGAAGGTTGGGAAAATGTCTATGGCATACTTCTAATAAAATCTGTCTCCCCAAGAAGTTATCAAAAAGTAACTTCAAGCAGAATGTCAGTTCTAGTAGAAAGAGGTCTAGCTAAACAGAGACAACAATAGCTTTAAGCCACCACTGCTGTTCTTTGATTATCAAGAGATGTCATACAAAATTTGAAGCAATTTTGAGTAGACTCTCAGTTCTGCAGGTCAAAAGCCATATCTCTAGTTACCTAACAAACCAGAACAGTATTTCTCACAAAGACTGAAAGAAGAGCCTTATCACTACTCTGTGCATCTTGTAATTTGAATTAATTTAATATTACTTTATCAGCAATTGATCTCACAGGCAATATTTAAATTCTTATGTGATAATGCATTAATATTTTTGCTGCTGCACATCTGCTATTTCCCTTTCTCCCTTAATAAACTGCAGCTTGCTCACTACCCTCAAGCTCTTTTATGCCCTGTCTCCCTCAGAAACATTGGGTGAATCTTCACCTTTAAGTTATACAAAATCAAGGTATGAAATCCATGCGTAGTTTAAATTGATAAGAATGTAAATGTAAGTTTTTGGAGACAGGCACTTTTTTCAGATAACATTAATCTCATTCTGATTTGTGTCTCTAAAAAGTCCACAAAGATGAATTATCAAAACTATATAATCTTCATAACGGCTACACGTTTCAGATTGTTTCTGATTTACTCCAGATTAGTATTTTGGAATTTGAAAACTCAAAGGAACACGAATTTTTGGGTAGTCTCCTGAAACTCCAAATATTTGCCATCAGGCAAGAGAGCTGAAAAAGAAACCTTTTCTACAAAGAACCATTCCACAATGTTTTTATACTGTTAATGTGTCTGTAAAACCTTCAGCAAAGAAAAAAACACTCCAGAGACATAGCAACATTTTGGATTATTTCCCTGATGAAAGCATTATTGTCCCCAAAATTCACTTTTGCTGCTATCCTAGCAATCTGTCTCTTTACATCCTAATTTTATTTAGCAAACAAAATAGTTCACTATAATTGTAACATCATCAACAACAGCATGTTTTTTTCATTAAATCTCAAAGCAGATTGTTGTTAAATGCTAGCTTGTTACGCCTTTCACAGATATTTGTAAAAACCTGTATTTTTGCTGTCTCATGTAATTGCAGCATATTTTCCTTCCTTACACGTCAGTAAGGATTTTGTTTGGTTCAGGTTTTTTGGTTTATTAAGGTTTGATACAGTTGAATTTGTAGCCCCTGAGGTCTGTATTTGGTTTGCAATAATGACATATTTGCACACAAACACAACTTTTAGCTGACTGCCATACAAACCATAAATCTCTACTATGGACCCAGCCTCAACCAGTAATTCTGTGACTAATCACTGTGCAGCTTCTTTGAGTTTGAAAACCAACCCGAATTTTATATTGAAGATTTTGTACACTTGTGTTCAAAGACCACAACAGAAAATACATGTGGTATTACAGGAGCCCTGGAAGAAAAAGCTAACAGAAGCTGTGGGCAAAAACTTGGCTGTAAGGCACCGACTAACATAAGAAGCAACAGTGCTTTTCTGGTGCTCACTTTTATTCTTGCCTTGTTCAGCTTCAGAAGACAGCAAATCTTTCTGGATTCCTTACAGTTGTCACAGGAAAAACTATTGTGCGTCTCCCAGCTCTTCCAGTGAATTATTTATTAGATTTCCCAGTTAGATTTAATTGTCTTTCATTCTTTACCAAAGCGCTATGACTACAAATTCAGTCAAACCTTTTCCCATTTGTAACAGTAAACAGAGACACTACTTTTCTTCCTAGTAATAAGACTCTAATTTAGTCAAAGCTTTTAAAGAAAAGCTTAATCGAGAGCCTGGCGAGGATAAAGGGGAATCAGATCCACAAAAGCACCTAAATGGATTTTGGTTAATTTAAAACTGTGGTTTTAAAAACCCCATCTCAGTAGTTACCAAACTTTGGAGACATGCAAATATCTTTGTGGCCATAAGTTTTATGTTACTGTTCTCAGACACTTCATATTTTATCTTTTTACGTGCTGTGAAGAAAGAAATTCTGCTTCAGGCTATCTCTCCTGTTGGCCTGACCCATATTTAGAAATCTTCACGGATTAGGAGAGCACATGCTTCGCAGAGCATGCCTGTATACACCTAGATGAGCAAACTCCTCACAAAGTATGGGCTAAGATGCTTTGGAAGTAAGAGATCTGTATTAGGTCCTCATCAAGGCCTCTTGAATGAATACTCTTATATGTAAAATTATGGAAGGAAAAGTAAGAGACAGCAACATCACTAACTCTGAAGAGAGAGACTTTAATTTTTGAAAGGTGCTGTCAGTAGAGTTTGGAGAGAAGTGCCTCCCTGTGTACTAGACACTGGTAGATCAGTATTTCTTTCAGGTGGACAGTAGGTACCAGTCTGCTGGTTCTTTAGTATTCCTTTTTAAAGCACCTACTACATGTATATGTGTATGTGTATGTGTATATGTATATTCATACAATATAAATAAATGAGGTGCCAAATTACGGTTCTAGATTTAAAAAACAGGAAATTATTTAAGTCCAGCACCTTTGGACAAATTATGTGCTACGCCCTTAGGTCATTCGCAGTTGATTTCCAGAGATTGCTAAGTGGTTCTACTCCCACATTTGTAAATTCGACGTTAAGGATATGTTTCTTTATGAAGTGTATCCTTTTTATAATTACACTGTTGTATTTTCAGAGTCTTAAACAAATAATTTTAGAACAAAATCTTGCCATGTTTCTATATGTGCTTATATTTGAGTTCCAGGGATTTACTCATAGTTCAAAAAATAAACACACGCATGAGCCATTAGTTTTCTATTTAGGTCTCTATTGCTTCATAGTAATGTATATTAATGCTATAAAATTACCTTTCCATAAGAATATGGACAATAACTTTCATATTGCTCCTGATAGCTTGTGGAGAAACTATGAAATTAATATTGAATGTATGTACATTTTATATAGCTAAAATTTAGCACTATTGGCAATAGTCAGGAGAAAATGGATTCCTGAGGGAAAGAAAAAAACAAAGATAACTGTAGTGGAAGACTAGGTTTAATGAGTACTTTATTTCAGCTGCTGCAAATTTGCAGGCAATTACAAATATTTACAACTCCTAATTTTGGAAATGGTATATTAAACTAAAACCACTGAGAACAATTCTGGGTCCCAGTTTTAGCAGCTTTGCATAGCTTCAAAACAGCTGCTAGAAAGTTGCCCTAAAGACCCATTCTAGGTTTTCTCAGAAGCGTATACTGTTATCCTGTACAGACCTTTAATTCATGAGACAGTGGCAGCTCTAATGCTTTTCAGATTGTAGGAATTTCAACAGAAAATTTTACAGTAGATGTGCGTGTGTGTGTGCATTTAGATGTATGTAGCATAGAGGAGGCTTAAAGAGAAAATATTACACAAAATAACAGTATAAAGACAATACTAAGAAGACTAGAATATTTAAACGTAACACATTGGAAAACAGAAAATTAGACCAATACTACTTTTCTGTTTCCTCTTATGCACCTCTTTTTGGCTTAGTCTGAATTTTCGTTATGTCCACCCCTGACACCTTGGCCATAGCCCGAAAATTCCTGAGTAAGGGTTACTGTGCAGGCACAAAAATGCAAGAAATTTGTAATGCATTTACTAAACCTGATTTTAAAGACTGAAAACACCAGTTCATGTTCATCATAAGAAGGAGGGCTGAAGCATACAGTTATATAATAGACTCAGTCCACTTACCTCATGGACAAAATCACAGGACAGCTGTGATGTGGGGATCTTCTTATTTTCTCCTCCATGCTGTTTTTCGTGCTCATCCTGAGTTACCTCATGCCCCCCTCTCTAACTTTGGGTATAACCAGAGCACCACCCTTCCCCCCTCCAATAAACAGCCGTGTAAGATGATGATGGACTTGATGATAGCATGTGCATTCTGTGCTTAGCAGGAGGGAAATAAAACTCAAAGAATTAAAAAAGTGTGTGAGCAGGGATGAATTTTACTATCCCCAAGGTAAGAGCTACTCCAGTACGAGAAGAGGAGAGGAAACACTAAACATAGCAAAGGACATACGGCACAAGATATAACACCCATACAACTTTTGTCAGCCTAATGGCCAAATCATATCTTGATGTAAACTGGCTGCAGTCTTCCACTGGCATGGGTATCTCATCTCCCCAAGGAGTGTTCCAGCCACCAGACTGCAGCTGCTCTGAAGACAAGGCAAAGAAGAGGTTTTGTCTCCTTATGAAGGAAAATTGTGCTTGCTACTTTATGTGACTTATTTTCTCTCAATTATATCACACAAAGTGCTCCTGAAGTTGAGGATGAATCATCTAAAACCAAATGTACGTTTTTATTCTTAAATCTCTTCCAGAACAAATAGGCCAAAGGGTTGAAAATATGCCTACACAATTAAGAGCTGGAGTTATCTACATTTGAGCTTCTAAGTCACTTAAGTGTATTGGACAATTTTCTTTAGACCCTCCGTAAATTGCTGTCATTCTTTCAGGGTCAACAGAGTGGTGATAGCAGAGACAGATAGATAGGTGATAGATAGATAGATAGATAGATAGATAGATAGATAGATAGATACTGGGAAACCTGGCCCTATGTTTCCAATGCCATAATTATTATTGTATCTTTAAGTAGGTATTATTATTATTATTATTATTAATTATTATTGTGTCTTTAAGTAGCTATGCTTCCCTGAAAATATTTTATCTTTCTATACTTTAAATGTTAAGTATTTCCATAGGATATAGTTATCAACAAACTCAAGTTAGGAGAAAATACTTGCTATATAGAACAGACTAAGATTAATTACAGACCTATGCAACACGCTTTACCTTACAAACATTTATATGATGGTGCCTTCACCTAGATTATTGTACAGTCTTTTATTATTTTTCTCACTGGTGTGATCTTTATGATAAAAAGCTACAAGACCCTACGGTCCATGAAACCATGGTCAACAAAAAACATGGAAATTTCGAAATTTCAAAATTTCAATTCACTCCAGCTCAATTTTCACAAGTTTTTATTTCTTCCTTTAGAGAATCAGAGCTATGGAATTTAGATAACTGCAATAAAACAACTGAGAAAGAGCAATACATTGATTAATGCAAATCCCTGTACTTTGCTTGGTTAATAATGGCTGCTTGCAATTCAGAGTACGGGAATTTGCATACTATGCTGAATTACTAAGATAGAACTGTGCTATCATTATGCAAATATAAGTGCAAGAAAATGAGTGACTAAGAAATAAGTAGACATACTGAGCTGTAAGAGTGAATCAGGTAAAAATGTCACAGCGTTCCTGAATTCTGACGGCTAAAACATTTCCAATTTTGAAGCAATAGTGCTGGGATAGTTAAAATATGCAGAAATATAAAATAAGGAAAGGAGGAACAGAGTCTGGAAGAGCTTTCAGTGACTTTCCTAGAAGATAATTTTCTGCCAATATTCCTGTTGCAAAATGAAGATAACATCTGTTCATTTTATAAAGATGTCTGGGCTCTTAAACCAGTAATGAGCTCTGAGACCCTTAAATGAAAGAGATAAGCTGGAAGTCTTAGGTGCTATAAAAATGATGATTAGTATTAGGAATATGCAAAAGAATACAATTATTATATTCATGCTTCTATTTAAGTTTTTATCTGATGAAAATTATGTCTTCATGACATTTGGAAATTATATTGAATTTTGACTATTGTTTGAACTTAGGTATATTTATTCTGGATAGAAATATTATGAAATGGGTCAAAGTATATCATAGATATACTTTTCTTATTCTTTACTCATATCCCATTTAGACCTCATTAAATGGCATGTTAAAGTAAAATTCACTATGCATTCTAGATATTCTAATTGTGAAGGGGACTCTGCTCATCTCAGATCAAATTGTGTGGTAACTATTGCCAAGATGATGTCAAACCTGTTACACATGATATAATGATGGGATCTAGGAAATGGATAATTGTGCAGACTTCTGTACGAGATTTTCCTGACATTTACTTGAAATTGTTATGATTAGTCTGCTGCTATATCAACAATATTGATCATTAATTAGACTGTGATTCAGCATGAATTTGTCTGGCATCTAGGCTGCAGGACTTCAAGGAAGCTCTGTCTCTGGGAGATTTTCCCCTGACCTATTTGCTTGTTTCAGCAGCAGAATGAATAACCAAGCTCATAACATCTCCTTGGAAACATTAGCAAACAATAAAAGATGATGTAGAAAATTGTGAAGAAACACTACGGTTTATGCTGTTTACATCATTGTTTACATCCTATATTTTAATTCAGACTTGCTTTTCTTTTCTTTTTTCACTTTTCAAAATTGCAATCATGATTTCACTGCCAGGAGCTATAAAATATCACAATTAATTTTTCTTTGCTAGAATTGTTGTCCTATGCCGCACTCTACAGGGACATTCTCACACTATGCTTTCACAGTCCCAGTTTACAAGCTCTTTGTTGTAAAAGGATTTCTACTTCTGAAGGCAGAGCATTGTCTGAGTGCAAGCAGAGGGGAAGGAAAAGGATGGAAACCAGGAGAATCAAAAGTATGTCTGCATGGCACAGCACCCATGAAATGCCATCCATTGGATCCTGTTGCTGCATTGTCAATGTCAAATCTACAGCATGTCAAAACTGTCAAGTAAGCATTTTGCTGTCAACACGGCCTTTTGCTTTCCTGTTTCCTGATACTTTCCAAGAGAAAATGGCAGACCCAAACAGGGCATTACCATAAGTAGCACTCACAACTATGCAACGTTGGTGTGGGGTGGTACCAGGAATACTTTGAAAAGCAGCAACAGAACCTGGAAAAACACTTACCAGTGACTCATGTTCCAAAGACCCTAGTGTAAAATTCACATGGTGATGTCAGGGCTTTAAACAGTCTTCTTTTTCAGCTGAAGAATTAACAGTTAGAAACAATAAGGGAATTTAGACTCCAAGGTTGATTTTTTTCTCGCTGTCTGTGAATGAAAAGACATAGCCATGATGAGAGAAATAACCACTAATTTCAGAAAGGGAGTGCGTAAGAACATCAGGTGAAAGTGAGAATGGGAGCAGATCATAAGGAAGAAGTTAGAGGAGACAGATGTTGCATATGAGGAGTTTAATACCTTGTCACATGTCTGTCTGGTCTACACTGCTGGCCAGAGTAAACTATATGAAGTAGGGACTGTATGAAATAAGGTACTTCATATGTTAATTTCCCATTCTGGAGCTTTGCGGTAGCCAACAGTGCAATTATAACATTAAGAGACTTTAAAAAAAAAAATAGTCTTATACTGAAACATCTCTCCACAACATTTATTTTTCTTTGTTATATTCAGAGGATGTTTATATAAAAAATTTGCCTGCAAACATTGAAAGATACTGATATTTTAATCTGCATTCCATACAGTCAGAAACAATGTCAGCTGCAGAAATCTTTAAAGATGCAATGGTGACGTGATTAAACCAGCTGAATATTTAAATATTAATTATTAAACAATATAACAATATGATGCTTCAGGTCTACCAGTTTTTTAAAGTTTCTTTTTTTTTAAAGAGGTATCTACCACAATCTCACTATGAGTATTTTTATAAACTTAAATTTATAAGTAAGTATATAATAAATAAATGAATAAATAACTGATTCTAAATTGTCAAAAACAGAGTCCAGGTCTAAAATATTTCTCTTTTGATTTTTTTACTTGTTTCTTGCTTGTTTTTGTTAAGTTCAATTTTCACCCAGATCCCTCCTACCAAATTTCTGATTTGGAAAGCATGAAGGAAGACTGTAAGAAGATGCTGTATTTCAGGTAAAAACACAATATATTTGTCACATATATTTGTCACTTCACCCCTTCGAAACAGCTTTCAATGCATGTTGAATGATGTTAGGGCAGTGAACCATAAATGACTTTCCTGCAACGGAGAGTTTTTCCTAACAGTACGTTAGATTCATTCTGACATAAAAGAAGAAAAAGCAATTTTATTCTCTTTTATTATCAGATATTTCATGGTGGTGCAGAAATATTTGGGAGAGAGTGGTCACAGGCATAATTCCTTTTTTGGGGACAGGATGAAGTAATAACCATAGTAATTTAAGAAATAATGCTATGCGGTACTCTGACCTACATCTCAGTTAGCGGCAACACATAGCATTATTTAGACAAGGAGGCTGAAGATTAGGGGTCTGTACATGGTCCCTGGGTTGAGCTACAGAAAAGGGAAAAGTAAATAGCAGAGAAATAGCTAGTAGAAGAAAAAGCAAGGGAATTTTTTTAGGACAATGGTTTGGGATAATGGCTCAGGAAATGTGAGAGTAGCCTTCGACAAAGCATTGCTGTAAACAGCTTTGAAGCCAGAAACATTAGGTTTCTGACAGTGAGATAACTGGAGAGTTTCTCTGCCATATTTTTTAGAGCTGCAAGTCAGAGAACAGAAGCCTTCCAATAAGTGCTGATTGAGTGAAAGGGATGTCTTGTATTAGCACTTTTGTGAAATGAAAGTTTGCCCCACAGGGCAAAATGTAATCAGCATCTTTCACAACCAGGACCACTCTTTCTCTGCCTAGCACTATCCATCATATTTGCTATTGATCATTTTTTCAGGGAAGGAATAGCAATAGCAATCTAACGTCCTACCTTACAACATCTGGGAGCTAAACTGATGGGTTGATGGATTTAAAGCCTAATTTAGGCCTAGATTCTAGCAGAGGCTCTCTGGTTTGACAGTGCATTCCCTTTGTTCCTGCAAAATATGGACGTGAATTTTTACTACTCTGAGTAGGTAGCATGTTTAACATAGAACAGAATTCAGACTACCTAACATTAAATACCCAACAGGACAGTGGCATCTTTCTACGGGATGATTCAAAGGACTTAAGTTAGAAAATTCTTCTTTTAGGTTTCCCATACTCCTAACTCATGATATTCTTTTCAAGAAAAGGTAGAAAGTTTATGCAATAGGGAAGCAGATATTATGTGGTCAAGACATCTGGATCCAAAAGAATATATTTCCATTGATGCAGCATCCACAGAAAAAGAAAGAGATCAGGTTAAGTGATATTTAATAAATATTGCTTCAGTAATTCCACAGACTCAGAAAATTCCCAAAGGCTTAAACCATACTTAAAGTTTATAGAATGGTTGAAAACGTTCATGAATTGCTCATGGCTTGGCTTTGGGCCATTTAGTTTCTAATCAGGGAAAGTAATGAGAAGAGAACTATTTTGTCATACTTTATAATGCCTATACAAAAGATAAACATCTAGAATATGAAGAAGAAATAAATGTATATAAATTCAAATGCATCTTTTCCTCAGTAATATCTATGCATCACTCTGTTGGGTCCCCCTTAATGGGAGTCCATGTTGTTAGACAACAACTTTCTCAAAGACCTCAGTCTTTGACCAATTTCTCATTTTGCCAGCAGCTAGAGAAAGAGCTTTTCTTTCATTTCCCACTAATTCCAGTGTCAAAAGAGACACGGAGGTAAATGAATGTTGGTAGTCACCATTGTCTTTATGTTGCAAGCAGAATGATATTAATTGATGTGAAAGAGACAGAAGGTTAAGAGATGATTCTTCCCCTAGTTGGACAGTGAGAAAGAAGCTACCTTTCTCGACAACGGTTTACACATATAGAGGCATAAGAACATGCTAAAGCCTATAAGGTTTGGCTATCATATTTCCTCATTCATAAGGTGCTTGTCTTTTGCTCTGATGTTTTTTTTTTCTCTATCCCATACTGGTATAAGGGATGCGATTATCTGCAGAAATAGTGTTCAGGAAGTAGCTTTCAATTGCAAATGTATTGGATAGAATTCAATGTCTTGAAGAATTAAAAATCCATCTAAAATTAAATTCCTCTAAACCAAACTGCAACTGGAAGGAGGTACCTGTTGCAGTTTAGAAAAGTATGTATACCAGTTTATAAGCACATCTAAAAATGATTGGTGCAGCTCTTGATTGCATGTTTCTTAATTACAACCATAAAAGATTAATTGCACACCTCAGTATATATTCCTCAAATTCCTGTTTTTAAAGAGAGTGAGAAACATAGCATCTCATTTTCAGATTGGTCATGTTCATAAACAGGATGTTCCTCTGATTTCTAGTGTGAATGACAGCATTCACCAGCTTCAGGAATTACTTTCAAACCTACATTCTTTTGAAATGCTGCTGGAAGTATCAATAATGCTAGTATTCTTTACAGCTTTACTTAATTAATTGTTGTTGGCAGTACTTATAGCTTTCAACCTCTATTTTTTTTCTAGATTTGGAGATATGTTTTGTTTAAACAGAGGTCAAAGAGCTGAGGCTAGCCAAGGAAGACTCTTATATCTTCAAACTAAATAGGGAGGATGGTGCATTTCTTTATCTGAATAAATAACTCTATTAAAAAAAAAGAAATAGTGATAGGCAAAAGAACAGGTCCTAGAGTCTATTTTCATGGTCTAGGATGTACAGAAATGGATAAAAAAAGCAATTTGATTACTGAGCTATTCAATATAGTAAGAAAATGTCTTGCTGCATATTGGATCTTTTTCTTATTTAGACTACTGGAATTAAATTCACATAGAGAAGCATGTGCTCAAAAAGACCTGTTCACAGGGAGCCTGGAAAATGGAGAAATATTACGATAATACACAAGAAATCTTGTAGTCTAGAGGATTCTATTGGGTACAACAGAAACATTTCTAAAAGACCAATTCTCACAGTGTTTAGTCATTCTTCAGTTACTATCATAACATCATGTCCCTCGGAAAGCTCAAGAGAATTTTTAGGAACCCAAGTAATAACTAAACTCTGTACTACAGATACAAGTTTGCTTGGTATATGTGTTGGCATCTTAAGATCTCCAGGGGAAAAGCATTTGTACGCAGTATTTTCAGGGGGTGATACACAATAGTGCAATCGTTACTCCTTTGTTCTTTGATGAAAAGGAACAAAAAGATAAGATTTTCTAAAAATGGTACTTCTCAATCAAGGAGATACTTATTGCATGCTAGAAAAAACCCAAACTCCACACTTTACTGCATTGTTAAAGCCATTGAAATAGAAGTAGTAGGAAATAAAGTGTTTCTATTTGTTTATGCCAACAGAAAAGGTGAAAATCCTAGGAGAATTATCTGCAGAATCTCATTCATTTTTAAGAGACTGTATGAAAGCTATATGTCACCATTTCTGTACTGAGACATCTATTTCATGCTGCACAATTTCAATTGTCATAAATGGGAATCCATATGTGAATTCTTACCCTCCTGACACTGAAGAAGGTCTAATTTTTATATCTCCTAACCTCCTGTTGTTGAGTGAGTTTTAGAACTGTAGAATTCGGGTTCTTCAGCCTACCTGGCCTAAACAAAATTAATTTTATATTTCTTTATAATCATGACAGAAACAAGCAAGACCATGACTTAACTAAACAAATGACTGTAACAGACCTGGCATAACACATTTGAGAAAGGTCAGTGTTATAAATGAAATTGATTTGATCATTTTAATGGTTTCGAGGGACTGAAACAGTATTCACAATTAAAATTGTGTACAATTTTAAAAAATCTTTTTAAGAAACAATAAACTGATGCTTACCAGGGGAAGTTAAATCTGGGGATTTAACCAGGGGAACCAGAAATCACAACCAGGGGAAGTGAGCTGACAAATGCTACAAATATTGGCCTTATGCAGTCTACAAGGTGTTTCCTGAATATACAAACTTCACCTGAATATCTGCTAGAAGAAACTATCATTATTCTGTTTCTCTCAGCAATGATCATTTTAAGAATGAAACCTAGCCATCAGCTTAATCATATCTAATTCATGTAGCAGAGACAGTGGAATAGATCAAGGCCTCATGCTTCCTGCCTTGAAAATGTTATCCCTTTTCACTGGGATATTCAGAAAGAGGTCATTCATAGGGCAGAGAAGGAAACATTAAGTTCTGACTTAAGAAACAGGTTTCAAGCACCTCGTGTTCACGCCAAAAGTAAGTGAGGAATACCAGTATGTCTCCTATGGTCTCGGGAGTTAAAAGAGAATTAGATTACAAAAGCCTAATGTAAATCAGGCTTCATGCACATTACTGTAATGGAGAAATACTAGATTGCTGTGGCTGAAGACATGTTCCACAAGTGAATGTAGCATGTGAAACACAAATCAATTTTCCATCTCCTCTTAAATCCTAGAAGCTCGAGAGTATTTCAGAAATCAATCTAGGATCAGCTCCTTCTCTCTGGAGAAACTGATTTCCTATCAGGGGAAGACTGAACTCTAATAGAAGGTGAAAAGGATGTAATACTGTCGTTCTCCCTGATTTACGGTTTTACCATTAAATAAAACAGATAACCGTGTAGGATCACTGGCACTTCCATAATGCTGTTTTTGGCATGCTCACAGTGGAGGCTTGGCCAGGGGGATGCCCAGGGTGCCCCCAGGCATTGTCCTGGCCCCAGCCGGGGGAGGCCAAATGCAACTCTGAAGGGAAGAGAGTGTAGGCACGTGGCTGCAAGTGATGCCATCCTATTTGGCTTCAAAACCCTGTGCAAGTGGCCCCTGGCCTGTTATATTTAGAGAGATGTTACTTTTGGCTACTTATCAGCCACCTAGAGAGCATAAATGAAAAATGCTGTGCAGCACACCATATCTGCATCCTTACTGTGTGACTGAAATAAACACCCTACAGGCTGCTCAAACCTTCAGAAAACCATGTTCATGCATGTTACAGTGTGTGTTGGGTTAGAACTTAGAGGTCCTGTATCTGGGAAAGTAGGTTTGCAGGCTCTCTCTTCCTGTAGACGATAACCTTAGTATCATAATACTGTTAAGCTGTCCCCTAGATATACCTTTGTTCTCAACTAGTTTGCCAGATTTTCTGGAGGATATGCTATCACTGATTCCTGAAAGATAAGGTTATGATGTGATTATTAGATGTGATTTGTTAAAATGCAGTTGGAATCACTGATGTTAATAGCTGGTGTCTGGTCAGTCTGTAAAGTCAAGTCACTCATTTCTTTTCAGCACATGTGTCCTCAATCCTTTTTAAGAATTATTCCACCTCAGGCTTTCTGCTGCTAAACAACTGTAAAGGGTACACACGTTTCTGATTCTGCTTTTAGCGGTACTTAGGATTTCCCATCTTTTCTGTTAAAGACAGACTCTTGCCCAATTTAGCCAGGACGTGTACCCATTACATCAAATGAGAGGAAACAGATGAAGTGATCTCATTTCCCTTCACATGCACTTGATGTTAAGACAGAAAAACTAGAATTGCAAAGCAGACATAAAATTTTAATGAGTGACTCTAAAACCTGATAAAAATTTTGTTTGAAATTCAATTATCAAAAAAAGGATAAATTAAAATGAAAACTCCTCAGAAATGGCTGTACAAGCCACAAACACTTCTAGTTATCACCAAATCAAACAAAAAGGTAAATATTTCACATCAGAACTGTCAAAATATTTTTAAATGCATATAATTTTAACTCTTAAAGCATAAGTACTTTGCACAGTTTTTCATTTTTATAAGCATGAGTAATCATCTTGATTTCAAAAGAAAACAGTTCTGAGTAATAAACCCATCTTCACCAAGTAAACAATCAATCAATAAATTGTTATTTATGCAAAATATCCTGATTTGGACCATTCATATCACGCTTAAAAAGGTTTTTGCAAGAGGAGGAACCTGACATGAACTTTGCTGATTATGTTCCCTATCCATCGATAAGTTATATATTCTACCCTTTAAGTCCCAGTGGCCCAGTGAGGTCCTGGAGGTGAACAGTACTTTATCTGTGGTTCTTGGTTTTCCTCTGACATTTTGAGATTTCTAAGAGGCTGCATGAGAGAAATTATGTGAGGCTAAGCAGTTCAGATCATCTGCATTATAGCATCTGTATCTAAAAACCCCATAATAATTTTAGGTTATACAAACTATGGAAATAAAAGTATTATTTTCATCATGAAGAAAGAGTAGAAAGATTTTTTAATTCTAAGAGAAATAAAGCCATATGTTCAGATTTTTTTATATAACTTTATTGGTAATTCAATGAATTCAAGTAAAATAAGAATAGTTGCAGAGAAAGGTGAAAAGGAGCCAGTATATGACAAATCAGAGTATTTGTTTAGTTTATATAGAATGTTTCCTGAAAGAACTACAGTTCCAACTGATAGGGTTTTTTTTCCAGGTTACATATTGAGGAATAACAGCAGAAAATAAAATTTTCCCCTTAATTTTTGTTATTGCCAACTTGATACCTTTGGCATTAGCTGCCAAAAATAAAAACTTGACTGAATCTCCAACTGGACCTTGATGATATTGGACTTGAATAGGAAGTCATAATTCTACAATGTTTCATGTATAAATCAACAGAAACAACTAATCCAGCTTGGATGTGGAAGAGAATCAGAAGAGCAGAAGTGGGGAAAAACTTGTGGGTTGAAATAAAGACAGTTTAATAGGTAGAGCAAAAGCTGCGCACACAAGCAAAGCAAAACAAAAAATTCATTCACTGCTTCCCCTCGGCAGGCAAGTGTTCATCCATCTCCAGAAATTAGGGCTCCATCACACTTAACAGTTACTTGGGAAGATAAATGCCATCACTCCAAATGTCCCCCCTCTTCCTTTTTCTTCCCCCAGGTTTATATGCTGAGCATGATGTCACACGTTATGGAATATCCCTTTGATCAGTTGGGGTCAGCTTCCCAGGTGTATCCCCCTCCCAGCTTCTTGTGCTCTCTTGCTTGCCTGCTTGCTGGCAGGGCGGTGTGAGGAGCAGAAAAGTCCTTGACTGCTTAGCAACAACAAAAAACATTAGTGCGCTATCATCATGGTTTCTCATGCCAAATCCAAAGCACAGCACTACACCAGCTGCTAGCAAGAAAGTTAACTCCATCCCAGCTGAAACCATGACCATTCTCTACAGTGATTTTGAGTCAAGAAAAATGAATCTAGAACAAAAATACTTCTTTTCTCTTTCCTTGAACTTTGAGGAAATCCACATGATAATTTAGGATGCAGATTGTGGCTGCCTCTTGAAGTGCCTCTCTGGATTGCTGTTTAAAAAGAAAAGTGTTGCTTAACCACCAGTATTTTTTTTTTAAAGTAGGCAACGTTTTCCTTACACTGCATTTCTTTGAGTTTTCTTGGTCATGTTCCAAACCCTGATAGCCCATAGCTTTTTTTTCATATGCCAGCTGGATTCAAGTTATTAAGTTTTACAAGATATAAACTTGGCAACTCTTTATTCACTGTGAATGAAAACATAAAAAAGTAAGTTTCTTCAGTGATCATTTGCACTTTCTGTACACATATTAATAAAGGCAAAATCTAACTAATTATTATTTCCCCAAGGAACAACTTTATGAACTTAAAGTCAATTCAAAATTTTAACTACTTAGTGCTGAGTAAAAAAATCTCTTATGTGCCTACTTTGCTAGTATTGATTTGGGCTTGAGATATATTCTCACCCGCTCTATTACACCTCTGCTATACGTGATTTATGGTAATGTCTACTTTCTTCTGCTTTCTGCATCCATGACTCCCATTCTGCTCCCCAAATTCTTGCTGGTTTCCAAGGTTAAAACTGGCTTTTGATGCTGAATTGAGACTACTATTTATACCTTTTGGGAGGAGAATTTACTCCTGCTGTGTCAATCTGTGAGCAAGATGTAAAGTATGCCTGCTTTAAAAAAAGTTGCTGAATACACAGAAAGGAGAGCTTACAGATGGAAATCAAAGCAGGACTGATAATGCATGGGAATCCTGTTGCAGGTAACACTTACCTATGTGGCCCAGGTGTGTGGAGACTGTACTCCACCTTTACTTCTGTGAGACTAACCTGTGAGTTTAAGTATCTGGAATCACGAGGCTTCCTTAAAAGTGAGCCTAAATAGCTAACAAAAGCATGCTACTCAGAATCCATCAAAGGTATCTAGGATTTTAAAATTCATATTTCTCATAGAAGCAAGAACAAAAAAAATATTTCATAGCACATTATGATCTTTCTATCAGTCTGTGTCCTATTAATATTCTGCAGATGTTAAACACCTCTCTTACTGTCTCATGTTTCATAGGTCCTGCCTGTACAAATAAATAAAACAGGATCAGTTTTGAGATGGTACCATAATTGTGATCTGCAATTGTATCATGGTTATATATTCTGTTATGACTGCACTCTCAGTCCTTCACACAGCTTTGGCCAATGTCAGGTGGTATTCTGCCATGTGCTACCCAAACAGGGTTTGGCACAAACAGCACATGACAAGGACCATGCCACACAAGCAGTTGTGATGTTGCCCACTTCTTTTAGGGGAGAAGAGAGTGCAGGCATGTGAATGTGAGCTAGGCCATATCATTTTGACCTCAGAGACAGTGAACAGGTCTTGACATCCTTTATTTACCACTATAATCTTAGCCCCAGGGACCAATGAATGATCTCTGTCTTTACAGAGAAGAGATCTGTTGGCTCCTCAAATGCTAATAAAGCCTTATTTCAAGTTTCTAATTGATTAGTGAAAATATAATGATCTATGGTTTCATGTATGTTTTGCAGACAGCATAAGAAGTTCCAGCCTCAATGCCATGCCCTTTTAATACATATAGATAGACATAGACAATACAAAATAATATTTTTAATATAATTGTTGGTAGCTACGCATTAGAAATCCATAAACTGAAAATAAAATGCGATCATCGTTACAACGATGCTATCACTTAAAGATAATTTGGGAAAAAAATGAGTTTTTCTGAGGATTTTTATAAAGCTGTGGTGCTTGGAAAAGATATATGGATCAGGCTGCACTTCTCTAATGTGTAAAGTGAACGTACTATTGTAGAAGGAGGAGGAGTACTGGATGAAAACGATAAAGTTTGAAGGAATACAACTGTGAAAATTAATTTAGATTTTGAATTGAGCAGTGGCACTGGTGTCAAAAAAGAAGGATATGTATTTGTATTAATGATGCTTTAAAATGTTATGCAATAATCTAATTTATTCCATAGTAATAAATTCCTGTTTGCCAATTAAGAAAGGAACACTGTGCCAAAAAGCAGACAATTCCTCATTTAAAGTGAAGATGATATGAATAGACACCAGATTTGGCCAGAAAAGGGTAATTCAATTTCAGTAAAAATTGTAAGTTTAGAAAACAAGTTACTTTCTGGGGAGTAGGGGGGAATAGGCATCCTGAGAAAAGCCCATGCTGAGCATATTGCTCATGAACTGGTGTTTATGGCTGTCATCTACTTTGTGGATAGCTGAGGTCCAGCCCCTCTTATGTAGGTAACATGCAGAATGTTTCAATGAATAAGCATATGTTGAACAACTCCCAGAGAGCACCAACTGTTTTAGCTGTTGTTCCCATATAAAGATCAATTCTCCTGCTGTTGTCTAGAAGACAAATGCCAATTTGCCATTGGGCAAGACGGAGTTGATGGCAATTTAGACCTGTGGAATGAAGACACAGAAGATAAAATCATTAATACAACTTTTTCGTATAGTCAGCCCTATACTATTATCGGAGGGACAGAATTCAGGCCTAGTTTCTGGTCACTTAAACCCAAATTTGAATAATATGTATTTGAATGCTATGACAAGGTTTGTCAATAGATTGACCGAGTTTTGTGGAGTTGGTTAAGTCTGAATCTGTGGGTTATTTTAAACCATAGAAACACCATCATATACAGGTCATCAACCTTCTGTTTAACAGTTGAGAAAGGCCTCTGCAGTCTCATGAAGTTCATTCTCCCATTGTGGAAGGCAGCAAGCCTCTTATTGCATGAAATGGAAGGATTTCTCCAGAGTTCATCCCGCAGCCAGGACACAGGGGTGGTGCAACACACGGTTGCCAGCACTGCTCGACTCAGTGTCAACAACTGCAGGCTGATCTGGTGGTGGCAGTGCCAATTTTTGCTGGGTCTGATCATTAATCCTCATCTGAGGTTCAGGGACATTTCAAACACCTCAGAAAACTTTTTCATACAGTCTAAAATGTCAAGTAAACAATTTACTTCCTATATTCCAAAGGGTGCAGAATTTCAGACACTGTAGTCACAGGTCCTTTTCAGTTAACAGGCCTATAATATCATGCTTTCCCCTCACCTGGATATTATTTACTATTACCATTATTTCTCCAAGTTTAGATACAATATTTCTTAAATACCCTGGAGAACAGGCATCTTGGAACAGCATGATCGATGCTTGCATTACATTATTGCAGCAGGAACACACTGTTACAGCATGAAGCCTGGTTGATGGATAACTGCAGTCATTCAATCACTTTCTATCATTCCTAGTGCATCAGGGTAAGCTCACACATTAGGCTCCAGAAGGTCTTGCAGTCCACATTTCCATCCCTGTTCTAACACAATGTAATATATAATACTTGTATTTAAACCTAAATAATTTTTAAATGTAATGAAACCATTGCATCACTCACCTTGTGACATATCATTACCTCACAAGAAAGGGTAGGGACTTTGTTATAGCTGTGAAGATAAATCTTTTAGTCAATTTATGGTCATATGGTATAATGCTGCCATTGTTGTGTGGCCTATATAGTTGCTTTCTCCCACATCCAGTGTGTTTCTGTGACCTCCTAGGCTTTGTTTAGTAGAATAAAAGAAGACAAGCTATTCTAATCAAAGGTTCTTCATCTCTATACCCATCTTAATAGCCCCTGACTGTAACAGTTCCAATTTGAATTCTGTTTTCTTGAACACTGTCAACCAGAGTTATATGTAGCTTTCCAGATATGGTGTCCACCAACATCTCTCATTGCTACCTCCTGTACTAACAGCAAAGCGCTTCTGAAACCTGCTGGTGGCTTCTTTGCCCTTCTCATTTTAGACTGCATATGTCATAAGATTTAGGAGAAATATGATTAGTTTCTAATTACACAAATTTGGGGTATGTACTGCTGCAGTTCTTTCTGCTTGTAGTACTTAAAGTCACTGACTTGTTCAGTTCTATTTCATGTCTATATGATATGCCAGTTCTGCTTTGTTCAGACAATACTGTATTTGTTTTGTCAACACTTTTATAAGCATACCCTAGGTTTTGTGCCAAAACCATTAACAAGTCTATAAAACAAGATAGATCACAAGACCAGTACTAGAGGAAATCTATTAATAAGTGCTTTTCAAACTCATATGGCATTAGCATAAAGCAGTAAAAATTAGTAAATAAAAAACTTTTCAAAAACATACATTTCGCTGAATACATTTATAAATTTAGTAGTTATGCACCTGATAAACTTTAAAACATCTGATTACTACAATTATTTTAAATTCATCTTTCATCCACTTTTACTGATTCAGATATCAGTAAGACCTTTTTTCAGTAAAAATTCTTGTCAGTAAGGATGGTTTGGATGGGCTTTAGAGAGTGAGCTTGTAAAACAAATAAATCAATCCAATCATACTTCTTTTTCTTTACTCTAATCAGATCTAAGAAAATACACCCATCCTATTCCTATATCGCCACTTCCGAAAGTGGAAAATGTACTCTAAAAGCCACAATTAAAAGAACCCAACCAAACAAAAAATTAAAAAAAATATTTTTTAAAACAATTCCTGAAAAAACCTGGACCATCTACTCATGGTAGCTATTATTTTCAAATGTTGAATAGTAACAACATGAGAAACTATATTTTTAATAGAATTTAAATTATATCCCTTGGAAAGGATTAGCTTTCTTGTTAAATTTGTGGTAAACAGCCTAACTATGTACAGTATGGAATTGTGGAAATGTGTCCATACGACCTATTTGCTTCCTAAAGTTCATGCATTCTGCCACACAATATTTGAAAACAGTTGCAAGAAGATTTAACCTAATTAGTCCCAATATACTGTGTAATGGAAGGATGAAAAGGCTATTATTCTTCTGCTTTGATCATTTTATGGACAATTTTCTTAGCATATTTGCTTATGCTACTGTATATGTATTTATAATTATAGGTCTTATATTTAAATATTATATTTTAGTTATTGCAAACTCTGATCGTGAAGAGTAGTATACTTTGGGCAAAATTTGTGTTCTTTTGTACACTTCTGCTTTTACCTGCATCAACCATTTTTAGTTTCCTACCTCTTTCTCTTATCTCTTCATCGTTTGGTCATGTTCTCTATTTTTTTCTCCACTTTGGTCACCTTTCTTCAAATCCATGTGATTTGAGGAAGAAAAATAGGACACTTGAATATTTTCCTTGAATGATAAGCACCAAGAAAGACACATTAACATACACTATGAGTAGTTCTCTTAATTTCCGTGTATTTTTATATCTTAAAAAAGTGCTGCTACACAACTTTCTAACCAAATCTATAGTAGTTTAATTCTACTTTGCTAACTGATGTCAAACCTGAAGATAAGTAAAGAAAAAATTGGTATTTTATGTTATGTGCTTCTATCCCCCCCCCCTACACCGTTGTTCTAAAGGTTTAATTCCACATTTCTCATTGATGGGAGCTTTGGATGAGTAAGAACAGAGGCTGACAGGAGTTTTGTGAATATAACATGTATAGATCTTTCTTTACATTTCGATTCAGATGCACTCACTTAACCTTATGTTGTTTATCTTGATATCAGTGCCTTAAATTATGCTAAATACATTCAATCTCTGGGATTGCATGGTACATGCTGGTTGCTGGAAATGGAGGTGAGCCGATCTGTTGTACATTTCAAATATATTTGTATTTCTAGCAAGAGCTTAATTCTTTCTTTCCCAATAAAAAAATATTATTCTGGCCTGAAGTATTACAGTGCTATGATTCATGAGTTAACAGATTATCCTCTCTTTAGAACTTCTTTCTTAGTGTCATGCCTTTGGCCAGGTGGCTTTGATGTGTGTCGTAAGAAGATTGCATTCCCATATCACTTTCTTATGATCTTCTGTATTTGTATACAACAACACTTGCTTTTTAAATTCAACAACTATATTATAAAAATATTCTTCAGTGGAAAAGTTAAGTTAGTAATAGTCCTAAATGTAAATGTTTAGGACAGAGAATATGGGATTTCTAGTTTAAGACAAACAGTGAACTACACACTATGATATTCCCATTCAGCAAAAAATATCTGTCATATCATTTTCTCCTGGGCATGAAGCTCTCCATTTTATTTTGTACCTTTTCTAGATTGAATAAGAAGTGCATTAACTAACAATCAGTGGAATATTTTCATATTAAAGCTCTGAGATTTTTTGGTTTGTTTTTGCTAAATGCACAAAAGCTTTCACAATATATGATCATGCTGTACATATTTTATACAGCCTCCAAATCAATACACTGCATTAGTTTGATATGCTTAAAATAATCACTTAGATGGTTACTGCATCAAGGCTTAATTAGAAACTAGCCTTAAGAAGAATCTTTCATTTTAAAATATTATAGGGCCAGTTTAGTTTCGGTCAAATAAATGACATATACCCGCTCAACAGTGCTTCAGCAAGTTGTGCTGTAAAGATAAAAATATTTAGCAAGAAAAGACTCTTTTCAGCCATAGCATCTACTTTTTACCATCTGAAAATTGGTTAGGAGTGAAAAAATTAGCCTTTCCTTTCCTTGTTTCTCCCACGGGGCACTGTCTAAAGAAAATGGTTAAACCTTCAGCAGCCAAATATATCTTTTTGTATGGGTGAAATGTTTTACTATGGGAAGTCAAGTCTGAAGAAATGGCAATTAAAGAGGACTTTGAGTTATACTGTGCATTATTTCTAAAGAACAACAAAGCAATCTTTTTCCCTTTAGGATCAGCTTCAAGACAGTGATGCCTGTAACAGTAAAAGTTGTTTTTTTTTCATATTGTAGTGACAGTAGTCTTTAGTCACCCCTCTTCATGTGACCCTTACACCTTCCCCAATGTTCATGTTTAGAAACCAGAATATGTAGAGATACAGAAAAATGTAACTGGCTTAGACAGCAGATTTTTTTTTTTCTCTACTATTCTGAATTTTTCTCTCTTTCAGAGTCTGAATACTCCATTTACAAATTTGAAACATATTTCTTGCCATTCATTTACAACATGCAAAATCTTGCTAGCTGTAATAATAAAGTTATTTTTTACTTTTGAATAATGAAGTACCTAGTGCTATAAAGAAAAATAAAGATGTCTAGTATTACAGGTGAAACTGAGCTACACAGCCACATGAATTAATTATTTGTTTCCTAAAATGCATTTGTTTCTAAAATTTGTTTTCCTAAAAAGAAAAAACTGAAACATTTAGAATAGAAAACATGAGTGCTGTTCACTTTAAACACAAAAGAAGCTCTTTCTATATGACTCAGATTAGTTTGCAAATAAATGCCTAATAATACAATACTGACACAGAAAAACTTCAGGTTTCTGGAAAAAAACACATGGAAAACCGAAACTGACTTCGCTATCCCCTATGTGGACAGAAAGGCATACTACAATTCTAAGTTTTGAAGGATTAAACTTAATTTTACTGAGATGTTTGGAAGGACTGAAGCATTAAGTTCATGCTTCCATATATGCAAACAAGGTGAACAAATTAAGGAACAGAAAGAAAATTCATAACTAAAATATATCTTCATTATGACTTTTGTGTCGGTGTTGTATCTGATTATCTTTGTTTTTTTTTCCCCCTGAAAAGTCTAGGGTGATCTTTGGTTAAAAAGGACTATGAAAGTGGATTCTCCTTAATAACATGTTTTTAGCTCTATGGACAACATTTTTAGAGTAAGATAAAGAACTACAGAGCAGTCATATTTATAGATTATGGTTATATTTTTTCAATCACATATATTTTTAAACAAATTTAAAATATGCAAGACTTCCAATAGCCATCCAAGTCATAAGGTTTCCTTTTTCCCTGATTGCATTAAAAAACTCTCATACAACATATAGTTAAAAAAATATTTTCTATTTTCTCTCTGATGTAGGTTGGAATACAGATTGATGCAAACTCTGAGAGTTTTAGTGGCTTGAATTAATAAAACCGGAACATTTAATCCATTATCATTGAGGATCATGGTGATTTTCAGCTTTTAGCTCCCAGCTACCTCAAACCTGCCAAGTTATATGTCTAGTCCTCATTCTCATTGAAGAGAGTCCTGTTTCTGTTCCAAAAGCAGTCCTGCATTTTCTCATACATTTAACAATGGTTTTTTACTTTTAACCCAAAATATGCAAAAAAGTGTGCCTATGACAAACACAAATGAAGAAAAGCAGTTTACAAAGTAAAAAATAACAAATACTAAAGCATTCTTATTGACCATTCTATCCTTCCAGCTTAACTTGTGCTTCATTTTTTAAAAAGGAATATAGAGATGTATTCTAATCATGGTGAACAAAATATCAAATTTTGACCCTAGAAATTTACAATAAGTTTAAAATTTCATGTTTTCCCTTAATACATCCATAGCACTATGCATCTCTCATATTCAGTATTTTGTAAATTAGTGCTGCTGGTTACATATTGCATGATATGAGGTTTGAATAATGAGGTAAAGCCAAGTCAGTATTGTGAACCAAAATGCAGCAAAACTAAAAGGTTAACACCATGGCTTTTGATGGAAGAATGTGCAAGTGATATCTAATATTTCTAAAAAAGAAGTTCCAGATACTATTTGCTGATGACAGCAAATTGCATCTTAGGCTTCTTTGGGCTGGACAAAATGCATCTTCTTGTAGAACTGGTAAAACTACTGTGAGCATCTTTTTACCTTGAGAATATTTTGACAAAAGTCCTCTAAAATTAGATTAAAAAAAATAAAAATTACTTTGAATTAAAAGCTAGAGATAAAAAAATTATAAGGAAAACAGAACTGTGTAATATTATTGCTTCCATGGTTACATAAAACATTTCTAAAATTTCATAAGTTCATATTCCTGAGCTGCCTTGTACAGATAGAAAAGGGTTCCAAACCTTCATTCATCAGAAATAAACAAAGACAGTGAAAACATATACCAGCACATGTTACATAGCTGAGTATAAAGGAGATAGTATGAGTTAATGTACACTAAAATACAATTTTGTTACAAACAGTAATATTTTTTTAACTTAACTGGTCAGGAAAACAATTTGTTTCAGAATTTAAAAAATTGTTAAAATCAATATATAAAAATTTGATTGCAGACACTGAAAAGTTGGGGGTTTTATGAGGAAGGCAAAAGCACAAGTAGAATAAATTCGTAGTGAGAAGAAAAAGCTCAAGTTCTCTACATGGTAACAAGCTGAGAAAAAGATAAAAGGCAGAAAGAGATCAAGAGGAGCAAGAGGAACAGAGTTCACAATTACAAAGCTTATTAAAGATAAAATAAAGTTGCTTAGCACTGGAAAAGAGAATACATATGGAAAAAACCCACAACCTTCAGCTTTTTGTTGTTGTTTTGTTTTGGCTGTATTTGGTAACCACGTGCTATGAAACTTAAACTTTGAGGTGCTTATATGGTAATTTTGGATAGATGTCTTTAACTATACAGAAGCCTATGCTGTTCCATGCACCATTTAAAAAGGATTGCAATAATTGATTTTTCAGTTTGTCAGAAAGGCTGGAGAAAAAGTACTTCAAAGCTAAAAAAAGAAAAAAGTAACTCTTCCTTACTGGAAAGAAAAATTGAAAAAAATCAAATCAAATCATATTGTTATTGAACATATTTTCTGTTCATTGTAAAGCTCAGGAGTTTGAGACACTTAAACAAAAGAAAAACAAATGAAAGGTAAGGTTCATAAATCACATGTAGTTACTTTTATTTCAAATCCCTGCAATTAAAGTTATCAACCAGGATGCAAGACAAACAAACAGAAAAGCAAAACACAAAAAGTTAACTGGTTCTAGCTCTCTCTCAAGTGGATTTTTCTGCCTTCTAGTGGAGTGCATTTATCTCACAGCTACTCAGCAATACTTACTAAGATAATGGCATTATAAAAAGAGTTTTCCTCAACTGTTCTTTCTGAATCTATTCCACTTCGAATAAAATACATATTTCTTAAGCATTAGAAATATCTCTCATTAGAGAATATAGGCAGTTATGTAAGTGCAGAGAAAAACATAAGATTTTATCTAGCATGCCTGTGCCAGGGTTGAATGAAACTGCTAGCAAAAGTAACCCAACACATAATATAACCTTTACTTCAACTTAAACGTACTCAGAAGTTATATGAAGTGGCTATATTATTAACAGAACAGAAACCCACAGTATGACTTTTTGGAAACAATTGTAATTTGCTAGCAATTAACGAGGTGAGCTTTCTCTGTGGTTGTTGATCAAGCATCATTCTTGTACTCTTGACTTTTCATAAGTAATTAGTGTAATAAATGACAGTATTGGAAACAGCTCTTATCAACCATAGAGAAATATATCAATTTTGACCACTTTGGAGCAGTCCACTATACTGCAGCACGACCAGGGTTGTATCGGATAACTCATATAGCACAAAAACAATTGATACAATGGCTTATGAGAGTAATAGAATAATGGTAGCATAAATCTGGGGTAAGTTGAGTCTAACTTATGTTTTATCCACTGTTCAAATTACTCCAGAAAGAAATGTATTATTATTGGAATAAAGAAACTTGTATTTGGTTTATGTGGCAAGGTTTTTGTAATGCGGAGGGGGCTGCAGATGGAGGTGGCCTTTGTGAGAACACACCAGAAGCTGCCCTCATGTCAGACAGAGACAGTTACAAATGGCTCCTAAATGGATTTTCCACTGGCCAAAACTGAGCCCATCAGCGAAGCTAGTGGCTCCTCTGTGATATCATATTTAAGAAAGGGTAAAAATGCTGCACAGCAGCTGTGAGAGAGAGGAGTGAGAGCAGCAGCCTTGCAGACACCAAGGGCAGAGAAGAAGGAGGCAAGGAGGTGCCCCAGGTGCTGGAGCAGAAGTTCCCTTGCAGGCCCTGGAGAGGACTGTGGTGAAGCAGGTTGTCCCCCTGCAGCCCATGGAAGACCCCATGCTGGAGCAGGTAGACATGCTTGATGGAAGCTGCAGCCTGTGGAGAGCCCACACAGGAGCAGGCCCCTGGCAGGAGCTGCATCCATTAGGGAATCCACACTGGATCAGTCTGTTCCTCAAGGACTGTGCCCCATGAGAAGCACCCACATTGAAGCAGTTCATGAAGGACTGTATCCCATGGGAGGGACTCCACACTGCAGCAAGGGAACAGTGTGAGGAGGAAGGAGCAGCAGGGAGGAGTTGTTATGGATTGACTGCAAGCCCCATTCCCCATCCCCCTGTGCTTCTTTAAGGGAGGAGGTAGAGGAGTCAGGAGTGAAGGAGTGAAGTTGAACCTGGGAAGAAGGGGGGAGAAGGGGAGGGGAAGGTGGTTTTAGTTTTGCTTTTTATTTCTCGCTAACCTACTCTGTTACTAATTGGCAATAATTAAACTTCCCCAAGTCGAATCTGTTTTGCCCATGACAGTAATTGGTAAGAAATCACCCTGTCCTTATCTTGATCCTCAAGCTCTTTCATCTTATTTTCTTCCCCTCTCCTGTAGAGGAGGGGGAGTGAGGGCAGCTTGGTAGGCACCTGGCAGCCAGCCATAATTAACCCATCACAACACTACAAAAAGAAAATCTGGTCAATGATTATTTTTACTTAATTACAAGTAAGCTTTCATAAGGAATTTAAGTTGGAGAACAAATAATTTTTTCCACTAAATGTAGTAAAAGCATTTAAACTTTCTGTTCCACTCAATATGATTTTTAACAATCTATTTAACTATACATAATAAGAGCAAAATAAGGTGCAGAATTAGCGTACAGCAAGAAAATAAAAAAATATGTGATTAATCATACAAATTTACAGTGATGTGAAAAAACTTTTGGGATTATTTTTTTGTTGTTTTTAAAGGCGGATGTTTCAAAATACATGTCTAAGATACAACAAAAGACATAGATACTGTATTTCTTTGTTTTTTCTTTTAAGGGCAGACAACTAGAAGTTTGAGATTCTTCTTTATTCTGATTTGTTTTCTTAGAGAATTATCATGGCACTAATTACTTTTTTTTTTTTTTGAGAAAGAGAGAGACATTTTGGTGATTTGATTGGGCTCTAATCAAAGCCAACGGGACAGTAGGGAACAACTACAGTGGCCTTCAGAAGTATGCTGCCATTTCAAAACTCTCAAAGCTGTGCCTCATATTCTGTTTGTGGGTACCAATAAAGTAGTGCAATGTGTAATGGGAAGCTATGTAGAACATTGGCTGTTGAATCCATTTGTTTTTTTATTGATTATCTGACTGGAAGAAAAGCATTCATTTATTAACAGAAATAGAGTCTATTTTATGTCTACCATAGCATTTTGTTGAGTTAATAACAAATAGAGTTTTATCTTCTGATGTGTTCACTGAATGATGGTATGCTAACAGTTCTTCATTTTAGACTCTCTTACAAAGAAAAAACCCAAAACTTAAACGACAAGTAGCATGGTTTTGTTTGTCCTTTTCTTATCTGCATTTTCTTCCTTTCAAATGTTAATAACTTTAAGAATTATTTTATCTAATCTTAGCATAAGCAGTCATTCATGGCCCTTTTCTAATTACAATCAATTGGTTCCTGCAATGGCATTGCCTGGAAAATATTCTGTTCATGATTAAAGCAGGCACTCAAATCACATTTGCAGTCTAACATAGTTATATTTGTTGAACATAGTCAGAATATCTCTTGAAATTAGATCTTGAATTAGATCACTTTGATTTAGATTGGGCAAAAATATGAATATACCATTTTGATTTCAATTGAATAAAATTCATGAAGTCATGTGATAAAAGGTCTTTAATGGTAAAAGGCACACAAGAATCTTCGTAGTTCCTGAGAAATAATTGCTTACTGGCATATTTTTAATTAGTATTTTGAGGATTTTTTCCCCATAAAATGAGGAAAATAGACTCAGTTACTCTGAGATAAGCCTTCAATTGTGGTAAAATTTAAGCACGGAAGTAATGGAGACAGTAGGATTTGGGGAATAAAAGGATAGAGATTTCGGTCGGAAAAAGTCACCAGTTTTAATTAACTGTGATAGCTCCCACCCTACTGGAGACAAAGCTCAGAACTGGTCATATGGTCTTCATAGCTATTCTATTGTTTATCAAGTGAACAGTGGAATAAGTAAATGTTGGTTTTGGTGTGTATCTTGAAAAGTGTTTACAAAAGTACTGTAGAGGGAGATTGAGACGTGTCTCAGAAAAGTAGTGCTTTAGGTAGGAAGGAGGAAGTCAACTTTGCAGTCGACTTGGATTCGCAGAGGGGAAAGTCCTGTTTAATTTGATATACTTCTATGATAATGTCACCCACCTAGTGGATGAAGGGAAGGCAATGGCTTTGGTTTTTCTGGATTTTAGTAAGGCTTATGATACTGTCCTTCACAGCATCCTTCTGGACAAGTGGTCCAGCTGTGGGATGAGTGGGTTCTTGGTGCACTGGGTGAAGAACTGGCTGAAAGGCAAAGCTCAGAGGGCTCTACTGATTGGGGTTACATTTGGTTGGTGACTGGTCACCAGCGGTGTTCCTCAGGGTTCAATTCTAGGGCTAGTTCTGTTCAATATACTTATCAACAATCTGGATGCAGGAGTCGAATGCACCATTAGCAAGTTTGCTGATGATACCAAAGTGGGAGGTACTGTCGACTCTCTTCAGGGTCAAGATGCATTGAAGAGGGATCTAGATAGATTGGAGCATTGGGCAATGGTTAATGGCATGAAATTTAACAAGTCCAAATGCCAGATTCTGCACCTAGGATGGAGTAATGCTGGGCACAAGTATAAACTGGGAGAGGAATGGCTGGAGAGCAACCCACAGAAAGGGATCTGGGGGTTCTGGTTGGCAGCAGGCTCTATATGAGACAGCAGTGTACCCTAGCAGCCAAGAGGGTAAACTGCATCCTGGGATGCATCAAACACAGCATAACCAGTTATTCAAGAGGTGATTATCCTGCTGTATTCAGCCTTGGTGTGGCCTTACCTTGAATACTGTGTGCAGTTCTGCATCCCACAATTTAAGAAGGATGTGGAGGTCCTTGAATGCATCCAGAGGACAACAAAGCTGTTGAAAGGGTTGGAAGGAACGTCCTATGAGGAGCGGCTGAGGACTTTGTCTAGTTTGGAGAAAAGGATGCTGAGGGGTGACCTCATTGCTCTCTACGGCTTCCTTGGGCGGCAAAATGGAGAGGAAGGTGCTGATCTCTTCTCCCTGGGATCCAGCGATAGGACGCATGGGAGTGGTTCAAAGTTGCACCAGGGGAGATTTAGACTGCACATTAGGAAGCATTTTTTTACTGAGAGGGTGGTCAAACACTGGAACAAGCTTCCTAGAAAGGCGGTCTTTATGTCACAAATCTCTCAGTGTTTAAGAGGCATTTGGAAAATGCCCTTAATAACATGCTTTAAACTTTTGGTAAGCCTTGAATTGCTCAGACAGTTGGACTAGATGACCATTGTAGGTCCCTTACAACTGAATCCTATCCTATTCTATTCTATTCTATTCTATTCTATTCTATTCTGCTCTGCTCTGCTCTGCTCTGCTCTGCTCTGTTCTAAACACAGTGTTAACCACTGTTTCCCTATCAACTACTACATAACCACAAGACCGCATAAATCATTCTTTCCTATCTTTCTGCATTTGTACCAATATTAAATAATACACACAATTATAGTATTAATCAAGGTTTAATGGAACCTGCCAATTGTGAAAATTAGTTGTAGGTTTTTCTATTACTGTGTTTACAATTGGTTTGTAAAACTGATCCACAGAAAACATTTATACTATTTATCATCTTTAAAAGGAAAACAAAAAAGACTAGATTTTGTGAAGTTTATCTAGAGGCAATCCACTTCTTTAGGTATGACTCATCTCAAGAGATGAAGAAGAACAGCTCAATGGTTTACAACCAGATTTAGAGTTAGGAGTTTTCCTTACTTTCCCATATTTATCCTTAGTGACCTTGAGAAGTCACTTCTTCTGCATTAAACTGTGTGACTTCACTGCGCATGTGTAAAATGTGAAGAGGAATGGATGGGAATACTGGTATATAGCAAATATCATAGATGTATATTTGAGATCAGAAGACATTCTAGTATTATGATGAAAAGGTCATAAATTAACATTTTCTGACATTCTCAACTGCAGCCAGGGCAATCACGTATCATCTCATTTTGGCTTACTTTCAAGTGACTAATTTGTGGGTTTATTTCTTCACAGGGACCTCTGAAGTTCTCTGTGTTTGTAGTTGCTGAAATAAATATTTTATGTAGTTAATGGAAGTAGCCGAGTCTTTTCTTACTCAGGGAATAGGGAAAAATTATGAAAAATGAAAGCATCTTGTGTGATCTATCACAGTCAAGCAAGAAAACTTAAATAACACTACTAAGAATGCACTTGAAAGATATGATCAATAAGTGATTATGAAGAAGTGTGTGGGATAAATGTGAATATTAACTACTGCACAAGAAAGTATAGTTTCCTCATGAGAAAAAAAAAGATAATGTATTGATATTCTGAAAAGTAAATTATAAAATTAGGATCATCTGGTGATCTTTTTATTGCCACCATGACCTTTGGACTAGCCAAGTATATCACACCTACTGGGTATTATAATACAGTGAACATGTTCGAAAGGTTTATATGGTACAGCAGGAGAACCTAGTGTCTAGTTTGATTTCATCAATATCCATGTTACACTACCAAGCTCTTAGCACAGGAATGTTCTCCAGCACCAATTAAACATTATTTATTTTTCTTACAAAGATACAGAGGGGAAAAGACAGAACCCTACTTTCCCCACTAACTCATAAAATTATTTGCCTTGATTTTTAGCCACAGATATTACTGTGGGCTGAAAGGAGACCCTGGAGCTTAAAGAGATTTTGCCCAATTGTTGAGACCCTAGGGTCTTATCTCTAAAAGAACCATATTTCTAATGGCTTGTCAGAGAAAAAAAAAGGTCTTGCCTCTAAAGCTTATCTAAATGATACAAGCTTTTATCAGCAAGCTGTTTTGTGGCATTACTGTATTTTCAAGTGCTTCTGTGCAATCATAGAAGCATATTTGTCTGTTACAGCCTTTGAAAATCAATAATTATGCACTTTCCATTTCTATTGTGCATATTGACATTTTCAATACAGCTATGTTACACATGGGGTGTCATGAAAATGCTCATGTAAGAAAAGCAGATGGAGTTGTCATTTCACAATGCATGGAACCAGGCTAGAGTTCTTTTGTTTAATATAAAACCTTGATCCAGTAAGCTAAGAAATGGAGGAAGTATGGATTAAGAAAAAAAAGTAACTATTATGAATCTTATTTTATTGTCAATTGTTGTGAGTTTAAAATGTTTAAGTGTCCTTTAAAAATAAATTATCTCACAGTTTCTCTGTACCTTGTTGATGAACTTGTGTATCAGCTGTTGGCAACAGAGAAAGATAACATCCTTTCATCACGTATACTTTAGTGTATGATGAGAGGTAATGGCTGGGATTAGGTCAGCATTTGTAAACACGGAAGAAGGTTAAGAACACGAGTTCTTCTACTTTAGCATCCCATGTCCAGCAGTGGTCAAAAGCTGGTACTCAGGCAGGGCCATAAGAACCGGTAGAGCTTGCTGGCTGATCCAACCTCCAACCATTTGCAGCTCAGGGAATTCCTGGGAAAAATGTGATTCCTGTGTAATTAATAATCTTGAATGTTTCCATTCATGAACTTGACCAGCCTGCACTTGAAGCTAAGAAAATTTTAACTATACGTACACTGAATTCACAAAGACTTCTACCGCACAGTTACCAGTTTTGAAAATAATTGTTTGTTTTTATATTGTCCTAGGTAAATTACAAGAAAAATCAAGAGGTCACATAACCTCTGCATCAGGCTTAGAAGGAGAATGTAATATATTAGTGGCAGGATAAATATTTTTGGCTTTAAACACAACTAGAATTCTCTAAGAAGTTTTCAGTTTATAGGGATATAAGGCATGAAACAAATATATTGCTGAGCAGTTAGAGCAAGTTCTCAAAGTATGCATATACTCATTAACAACTGTGTATGGCAAACAGCAAACTATTATAATTTGCATCTGACTTGATGGCTGAAAGTGGCTGTTGTTTTTATAAATCATGAATTTTCTAGAATTCTCAAAATGTGCTTTTGCAGTTTATCTTAATATATTCATGTTACTTCCTATGTGATATTTACACTTTTTACATGGACAATTAATAAACTCAAATTAAAAAAAGTGATATATACATTAAGATAAATTTAAGATGCATTATTTCTATGTATTTCTATTATGTCATGCGTATAAGAAACACAAAGAGAAAGGGTACTCCTTTAATCTAAATGTATAAGTGATAATATTCAGGTATTTTAAATAAAATAACTTTTCTTCTTTAAATATTATGATTATTTTTTCTTCATGAAGGAAAGGTGTAATATGCATGTCAACCTGGTTGAACTGGGGAACTTGAGAAATAGATTTATTTGCCCATTGCTGTACAAAAAAAAAAAGACAGAAGCAAAGCAAGAAACAAACCATTGACTTCCATTTCAGACACACTCTTCCCAGGACTAAATGTGAATCTCTCTCACATGTCATGTGCATCCTAAAGTATTTTTTCCCAAAGAGAAACTGTGGAAAATGTTAATAAAAGTCCACTCTTTGCTTTAGAAGAGAGCAATTAAGACAATTGGAAAAGAGAGAGAGACAATTGCCAACAAAAATTCTAAGTTTGTACACGCTGACATGAGCGTATTTTCCTTGGTTCTTGTCAAAAAATCTGCAATACATAGAAACAATGCATACAGTGTTCCCATATATGTCTGGCATGCATTTCTTCAGTCAAATTTTCCTGTAAGTCTTTATGAAGAGTGTAAGTCCTTTGTCCTTCCTCTTTACTGTTAGCCTTGTTACTGCAGTTTGATCATCTCCCGCATCTTCACTCACTGTCTTGGTAGAATCTCCAGCAACATACAAGGAACTTTGTCTGCTCCCAAATCCTGAGTTCTTTTTCTGTCTCTTTACTCTGAAATGAAATTTTTAAAAAAGTATGACTACAACACTAAGCAGAAAAGCCAGTTTAAGCTTAAAACAATTGCAGATCAAATTTCTTCTAAGAAAAAGTTTTTAGTAGGAGACAGTAGAATTTAGATGAGAAAATCCTTCACTATTGTTAACTTTATAGTACACATTGGATTCTTTTTCAACTGATTCCTTAATAAAGAAGAAAGAAAGTATAGGGTTTCAGAGTAATTACTTGGAATTGTCTTTCACAGTGAGAAGCAGGCGATGCTTGCTTCACTTTTGATGACTAGGAGCCATTATTTATTGATTGGCAGTTCTGAACTGCCGTACTATTGCTATTCAAGATACATTTAAGGTACCTACGTATAACTTAAGAGTCTTTTTACTGGAAGAAGGGAAAGTGGAGAATAGTGAAAAAGATCAAAAATATCTCAAACCCCTTATTTGAACAAATTCTAGCCACTAGTGCAGTATAATGTCTTCATATTACATGAATAGCAATAGGGAGAGTTTATTTACAAAAGCATAATCATCATCAGGATTACCATTAAAACATAATCATGCTTAAAAATACATTAGTTTTTATAAATTCGGGGTTGATAAATCACATTCTCAATAACAATGTGCAGCAGAACAAGTACATCCACGCAAGCTGCGCACCAGAAACAGGCTATTACGCTCTCCAGAATTCAGAGCACAGTGAACAGACAGTAGCCCTGCACAGAACAACACACATTTAGCAAGCTTTAGGACTTTAAGTACTGCCCAAAGTAGGTACGCTACAAACTGACCCAAGAAAACTGCATGTAAGAATGAATAAATCCTGGCAGATCTAAACTGTTTCTGTATATTACTAGTTTTTTATCTCATCCATGGTTAATTGAGTTTAGGGGCATACATCTCCAATTCTCTCCATGTCATTTTTGAACTTTCATTGAAATCCTAGCACAAACCATCGTGCAATTCCTGTGTTTCTTGTCTTTTCTACAGGAACAGGTTTTCAGAAAAGGGAATTCATAAACCATTGGTTCAGTCTTGACTCTGGGACCCTAAAAGTCTTGTGAGCAAGTTCTGAACATGTCAAGGAACCTGAGAGCTTTTACTGAACTGTGGAACATGGTGGTGCCCAGTTAATTCTTCGTAGCTAGAACCTAGTTCCTGGCAGTGTCAGCGGGTCAGTCATGCCATTATGCATACACATCTAATCTAATCTGCCTACTATTTGGAAAACAACTGTGTTCTTCGAAAAACCCGTCATCTCCTGTCAAAATCACTCTGGGTTAAGTAAGCTGCCAAAGAGTAAAAGCCTTTGAGCTAACGTAGCAATATCACTGCTTACAGTGCCACAGACCCCATGATGCTCCTGGCTACTGATGAACATGCCCACTAATCATTCCAGATACAGACTGATTGCCAAGCCCTACATTGGTAAGAATCAATAAACTGGCAAATTCCTCACCCTGCTGGATATACAAGACTAGGCTAATCAGAAACCTAGTTGTCATTACCAAATTTCACTGGAATTTTTTTGAAAAAGAAGGCTTTTTCCATTTTAATTACCTTAATTTAATAATTTAAAATAATAATTTTGCCTTATTAAAAATTACAGATAAATTCTATTAACAACTCTTTGTTATTAAAAACACTTACGTGAATATATTAGTGCAATATCACTTCTAGTTCTTTTGTTTTCCATTCATTTAACTAATCTAAAATATATTAATATAAACTAAAAATAAAATCCCTAAAACTAACAGCTGAAAGAGTTCTAAATTAGATTTAAAGAAAATAAACGAAATATATATGAAAAATATTAGCAGTAACTGATGGCTATGGGCTTAAGTTACCTCTTGTTCCCTGAGAATAGCAAATTTTCAAGACAAATGGAGCTACTTGTTTTTAAAATATTTCTTACTTAGACATTGTAGAAACACTTAGTCCGGTGTTTCTAGACGTCATGTTAGTCTATCTAACATCTGATCTTTTATTCTGATCTCTATTTCATAATCAAATTAATGCAGTTACACACATGAGCTACTAAAAACAGTACATGAATACACAGAATAGTAAGCTCTGAATGTTCATACAAAAGCATACACTAGCCCAAAATCACTAGCATATAGAAAATCTTATCTAAAAAACTAGTCACAATCTGTAATGAATCACAAAACCTGAGTGCTATTGACAAGCTAATGTATAACAACTTCCTTTCATTTCCATGCTGATTTATAGCAGTCTTCAAACATCTCCTGTAAGAATCCCTGAGATCACTGCTTTATCAAAGGGAATTTTGCCAAGGTATAGCTGGGGTATGTAACATGTAAATCAAAAGGGTTTGGCTCAATTGCTCTTCTCTGTTTACAAGATGCAATTCCTTTTAGTAGTTCTGCACTTTTGTGACTTCAATGTGTGTATTCCATGTGATGGTGGTAATGAATAGCTTATTTAAATGTGAACATTTATGGAGTTTGTGCCGTAAAAAAATCAGGGAAATCTTTCCCATTGCTAGTCTGCATCAGCCGTCCTTAACAACCCCTGGCATCTGGGGAGGGATGGGGCAAGAAGTTGTTCTGTTGTGTTGCTCAGCCATGTGATGGAAGGGCACTAGGAGCTGGGTGAAATGGGAAACATGTCTGCTTCCAACTGGAGCGTGCCAAGGTTCCTTGGGGCAGGCAGGGAAGCAGCCAATTGCACGAATGCCCATCCTGGTCGTGCAAAGCCCGGTCAGCTCAGCAACTGCTGATGTTGCTTTAGCTGTCTGTTTTGACCCACTGAGAGTGAGTCAAAACCCCTCTGTACATGGAAGGACTACACAACTGCGTTCGAAGTTACGGCCAGACAGGCACTAAAACCGTGGAAAACCCAGTAATAAAGGTATTATGCAACTCCTCTAGAAAGAAAAATAAATAAATAAAAAAATTGAGGTACAAATGAATAAGCAAAATAAAATGCACGGGTTTTGAACTGCAGATAAATAAGCAAAACATTTTAAAGCCCTTTTCCTAACAGCAGACAAATAGAAAATACTATCAAAGTCAGCTAAAAAAATCATGAAAAAGTACAGGCATATAAAAAGGAAGCATACCATATGTCCACCAATATCTAGTACAACAGGAACATTAAGAAAGTCATTAAGATAGTGTCCCCATTGTGCCCAGGTATACAATAACATATGGTACATTTCCTGCTTCACTGTGCGTTTCCTTGCTTTCATTGTTTCCATCACTAATTTAGAGCTCAATTAATATAGTTTGTGTGTGCATTTCTCTGTGGGATATTTTAAAATTCTTCATTGCTGCTTAAAATTAATATTTTTTTAGTGCAAGTGCACAGTACGTATTAACATAAGGAAGGATTTTTTTCCAAACCTTAATTAAATGGAAGACCTAGATAGAATTATTTTAAGGTAGCTACACATGACACTTAAATTATTATTGTCGTCTTATTTAAATCATCACACAATTTGCTGTAATGGTGCTACAGAGAGACATTACAAGGTTGTTGATGGTTTTAATCAATGGAGACTTCCCAAGGACAGATGTGGGTATCTCTCAGGAGCACAGATTAGAGGCAAAACAGTAAGGGACCAATGTAGCAGTGTTAAAGAAAATACAAAAAGAAATAGAAGGTTTTTAAGTACTGTAAAGCTCTACATGTGGAGAAGAGAGGGAAACCAAGATTTTTCTCCTTCATGGATATTTATTCTCAAAAATCTAAAGAAGATTAAGGAATCTCAGGATTCCCTAAAACAAGATGAAAATTATTTGAGACACACATTGTCTCTCTCTTTTGTATTTACAGATTACACATGCCTCCTAGGAGAGTGGAACTTTCCCACACTAGCTCAATACTACCAAGGTTCTTATTTGATTTCAGGACTCCTTATGGAAAAGAAGAAAAAAAAAGTTATCTTCTCAAAGTATTGTTAATTATCTTATCTGCCTTTCTAAAAGATTCATATACTATTTCATGAAGTTGATACAGAAAATGAAATTAGAAAGAAAATAAAAAAAATGCCACCAAATTCTCAAATGTTTGCATCAGAAATGTTTAGATCAAATAATTGATTAGACCAAAAAGCTAATATCCTGAATACTTAATTTTAAAAGATAAAAGGTGAGAGTTCATTTAATAACAAACATCAGTCCAGATCCACTAGAATCTGCCGTTTACTGTCTTATCCATGACAGTAGTGCTATGCATTACTATTTGAAAAATCATGCATAGTTGATTTCCAAGTGTGGATGGAGAAAGAAAGGAAACTATTACAAGCTTGAGTTAATATCTTCAATGGTATAAACTATACCTCAATTTTAGACATTTATTAATGCCTAAAATAATAAATATTCTGAGTGGAATTACAGGTTCTTGCCCAAATAATAGCAACAGATTTATGTCAGCTTCTGATTTCATTAAAACACATTTTCCATTTACCATTAGGGGACTGGTACAGACCGTGAGTGAACACATGCATGTTGAATTAGGTTTCATATCTTTAGAAGGCAGAAATTGCTTAGACCCCATGTAAACTCATCCACTATGCAATTCCAATCTCTGAAAATACTATATGGGCTCTTAAACAGTATGACTTTTTCTTTAAATGTTGTGTTTCCTTGAGAGCCGCAAGACCTCATGTAATGTTTTTCTGTATTTCTCATTCAACTAATTTTACTTCCTTGGAACTCATGCAAAATTACACTTTTTGATTATAAGAAAAGGTTTGTGTTTTGTCCTATAATTATATTCCCTTCTAGCGTCAAAATTTGTCTCAGAATGAATTTCCCTAGTGCATTTCTGGGTACAGTGTATTACAATAGCTACCACTTAAATTTACTAAACAATTACATTCAATATTTTCCCTAGGGTAGCACATGACAAAAATGATAATTTTGGTCAAACTTTCGCTACTGCAAACTAGAAACAACACTTAGCAACTGTATCACTGTAGTCATATGGGTCAGAACCTGAAATTACTATTTCTGGAGATTAAATATGTTAAGTGTGTCACCCACTCTAAGGACTTCAAGAATGGCACAGGATGAACACTACTCATTGAGTACCTAACAGAGAAGGACACTTTCAAACACCCATTCATAAATTCAGGTCGTCTTAACAGCGAGATTTTCCAAAAGAAAAATCATTCCCATGTATAACATAACAATTTCACCATTCTGGCACATAATAAGAATTAAGATGACCTTTAAAAGGTCTGTTATTTCTTAACTGTTTTTTCCTTAATTCTGAGATAATCACATATATTTGCTCAGTTGACTTTGCATAATAACATCTTTCTTCAATTCTGATATTTTAGAATCTGATCATACCATGTTATGGCATGCCCAAATAAAATCACTTTTCTGAAAAAAATGCTTCCTTTCAACTACATGATAGAAGAAAAAAACTATCCACTCACCCCAACAAAATGGACACAAGAAATAAATAATTTCATCTTTTAGGAAACTGACAGTAACTTTATGGCTTTTCTAGCTTTGGTTTTTAGAATAATCTGAACCTACTGGGATGAACTAGAATAACCATATTATCAGCTTTTACCGTAAAAGAATTCAGAAAAAAGTACACTTTTCATGACTTGCTTGAAAATGCTTTGTTTTTCTATGTCCATCACTATTTATCAGGCTCATGTAATTGTGCCAATAATATGTAATTCCTTGCATATTACAATACAAGAACAGAAAATGTCCTTATATTTGAATACAAAGCATACTTCAGCTCTTTTGCGATTGCTAAGCATACATTAGGGCTAAATACAAATTGGTTTTGCCATTCTTCTCTGCAAATTGTTGTGTTTGACATTTGTATTGCAAGCACTCAAAGTTTAAATACATTTAAAAGTAAAAATTGAAAAAGAGATGTCAGAAGTATTGAATAGTGATCAACACAATACAATCAATACTTTTTTTTTTTTTTATACCGTCAGGTTAGAGAAAAAAACCAGCAACCTGTGAACTTTTAGCTAAATGACTGACTTATTATTGAAGAAAACAATCTGAAGTACACCTGGGAAAGTAGATACTATAAGTGACTATTTTAAGACTTATAAATAGATAGTATAAGACCTATTTGTGTAATGTGCTTGAATACTTCTTTACAAAATACCTTCTGATTTCTGAGCACAGAAACAGTTTTTCTAGTCTTACAGAGAAGAAGGTATCAATAATATATACATTCCTTTCTGCTTTCAGAAGTGTGGTTTGCATGGAAGGCTTTTTGTGGGCATTTTTTTAATAGCTGAAAAAAGGATAAGAAAGTACACTTGGCACAAGCTCTTTCCTCATTCCTTTTTTATACATTAAGATTCACTTTCTACAGTAATATATTCACCTACATAATCTCCAGGCCAATAAAAAGCATGATCATTTCCCTTCCCAGTAATTACATGGTTGCCAGCTTCAATTTAGTTCCATTTACCCTTTCAGAATTCTTAACTTTTAACAGTTGCTCAACATGCATCTTCATTACTTTCCTCTTACTTCTTGCAGGTATGAAAGGTATTCAACTCTGTAGCAGACATTAACTTTCCTCCCCCCACCCCCCACCTCCCCCTTATCCACTTCCTACTCTCCATCCAAATTTGTCTTGAAACTAAATGGGCTATCATTTTCAGAATCGTGTCAGGTAGGTTCTTTGTTATGTGCTTTTTTTTTTCACACTGAAAACACTACACTACACTAATATTTAAACTGAAAATTAAGTTCTCTTCAAAATAAGGAAAAAAACATGTGCACTCAACAAAATAAACTATTTAATTCCCAAAAAAAGCTACTTACTCTACTGCAGTATCATTCATTATTATGCCTCCTAGTTATAATCATTGAACGAAAATTATATCAGAGTTCTGGGAAGCACTGGAGAGTTCTGCCATACACCATGTTCTGCCTTGGACCATCGCCCAAAACACTGTTCTTCTTTGACAGTATTAAAGTCTGACATCTCTTGAACCGGCTGGAGTAGAAACAAATACTGTGCAGCACTGCTGTGCTGTGAATATGAGCTTCGCAACAGTAAAAGCATTTCATTTAAACTTGTAAGGCTGGGAGACAGAATGTGAATGTGCACATTGTGATTACTTACTCTGCTCCCTTCCATTCCTCCCAGCTTCAAATTCTGACATGATAGTAGCTACTATCTCATAAACTGTTAAAGATAGCATGCAGCTAGAAAATTATCTAACTGGAAGTTTGAACTTCGGCTTTCAAATATCACAAAGCAGTAATCCCTAGCTCTGTGGTTTGTAAGGTTGCTGAAATCAACTGGGAGCTGAAATGAAAAGCAACAAATGGTGATGGTAATCTGGTGATGTGAATGTTTCATTATCTTAGGACCTACCATGTCTGATAAAATAGTACAAGTGCTCTCAGGACCAGTAAAATTATCTTAAGTATGCAAACAGCAGGGGGAAAGCACTGATCCCTGAACGGCAGTAAAGCAGACAAAGACAAAAGCACACAAAGAGCAGATAAAGACAAGACGTAAACCACAATTAGATAAGATATAGAGCGCTCTTCCTTTTTTAATTTGTCCATTTTTTGTACCAATGTTTTAATTATTTACTAATGTGTTAGAATAACAAATTGCTATTTGCCAAATACCATTCATAGTTTTGGTTTCATATTGGAAAAAAAAATAATTTATGTTTTTGGTAAGAAGAGATGCCTGATCTCAGTTACATTCATAATGTACCCAATTCTCAATACAGTTCAGGACAAGTTGACGTATTATCTACAAACTCCTTTGAAAAGTCTAATTTTAGAGTTTGTGATTGTGACAGTGGCAGGACATAAACTGGCTGCATTTCTACTGTCTATTTTTCGGGTACACCTCCAGCATTCAAAACCATTGTACCAGGAATGTTTGAGGATACATTCCTTCGCAATACTTTCAGGATGCTCTTATTGACCTCTTGCCCAGGAATTCAGATAATCCCTTTTTGGAACCAGCCAATACACTCTGCCTGAGTACTCAGTTAAGGCAGAGTCACAGCAATGACTCATGACCCTTTGTAGACTCTCTCCAGTACATCCGTGTCTTTCTTATACTGGGGGCCCAGAGATGAGCCCAGCAATCCTGATGTTGTCTCACTAGTGCTGAGCAGAGCGAAAGGATCACCTCCCCCAATCTGCTGGCTGTGTCCATTTTAATGTTGTTGGCCTTCATTGCCTTGAGAGTGCATAGCTCATTCATGGCCAACTTGTTGTCCAACAGGACCCCAGCTCCCTTTCTGCAAAGCTGCTTTTCAGCCAGCCAGACCCAAGTCTGCCCTAGTGCAAGGGATTGTTCCTACCTGAGCGTGGGATTTGGCATTTCCATTTTAACTTTGCGAGATTACTGTCTGCATTTCTCCATCTTCTTGAGGTCCCTCTGAATGACAGCACAACCACCTTGTCTATTAATGACTCTTTATTGTATCAACTGTAAACTTGCTGAGAGTGCATTCTGTCCCATAATCCAGATTATTAGTGAAGTTAAGCAGTACTATCTCCAATACTGACCCCTGGGGTACACCACTAGTGACTGCCCTGCAGCTGGACTTCATTTCACTAACCACAAATCTTTTAGCCCAGCAGTTTAGCTAATTTTCAGTCCACCTCACTGTTTGTTTATTTAGTCTGTCCTGCATCAGACTGTCTATGAGCATGTTATGAGAGACAGCGTTGAAAATATTGCGAATGTCAAGGTAAACAACATTCATTGCTCTCCCATCATCCACAAAGCTAAACATTTCATTGTAGAAGGCTATCAGGTTGATCAGGCATAATTTCCCCTTTATAAATCCATGCTGACTGCTTACAATCATCTTCTTGTCCTCAGTATGCTTGGAAATAGTTCCCAGGATTAGCTGCTCTATTACCTTATTGGGGACTGAGGTGAGGCTGCCGCGTCTGTGAATTCCCATATCCACCTTCTGTCCCTTTCTACGCATAAGGCTGTACAAACTGCTGCGCCTATTTGCTGCCTCTGTTATTGATGCTCTCCTCCTTGCTTCAGTGCTACCTGTTTTTCACATTTGGTCAACAACAATGCCATGCTCAGTTTACCCACTGGCCTCATGATTCTGTAAATCCCATTCAAACCCCTCTAAGCTCTCTTCAAGTGAAAGAGTCCAAGACTTGGTCTTTGAAAACTGACCTATCCATCCATCCATTTGACCCATGCAGAAGCTGGAGCATATACAACTGTGGTTTTATTGTGTATTTTTGTTCAAAAGTGAAAAATAAAAAAGTGCCATGTAAATATTAAGATGGAATATTAGCAGCTCAAATTATATGTAATTGAGGTTATTTTTACATCCTCCACAATTTTATTTATAACTTTCAGGGAAAGAAAAGATCCTATATCTTGAACATTCTTGCTTTCAGTATCAATACAGAAATCTTTTATTTTCTCTTTTTTCTCTTTTCCTACTTCCAAAGATCAAATCTGTCACACTATTCTTTAGATGCCTAAAACCCTCTACTTTTCAAAAATACTGCTGAAAAAAAAACCCCAAAATTTTATCTTTCTATTTATGGCATAAAAAATTAATAGAATATTGGACGGACATGTGATGAAGCTCTTCTGTCACCAGAAACAAACTCCAGCTTTCTGTTATGTTGTTAAACCAGGCATAACTGATTCAATGTATTCTCTTTATTTCCTGAAAACTATGAATCACAGCAGGTGATTTTGAGTGAGCACCATTCTATTGGGATTAGAAATAACAAATGCAGGCTGAGAAAATTGACTTCAAGGTAGATGTTCTTAGATTTTAGCAGCTCTTACAGGATTTTATAGAAGATATGGAATCCACATGATCGTTAGAAAGTAAATGACACCACCATAGAATACGTAGAAGTCAGAGGCACATACATTATTTTGCTAAATTTAAGAAACACAAAAAATGAAACCAAAAAAGCTATTCTTTCCATCATATGGTTCTGAGCTCTGTTCATATGTTTTGTTGTAGGTGTCATATTTGATCAGTTTTGTGCCAGTATAATTCCATTAACTTCATAAACTGATGCAAGAAGAGTATTAGAAATTTTCACTGTCAGATTCTAGTAATGGATGATCATGTCATTTTGGTAAAGTAAGTAGCTCATCTCTTTTGAGTTATATTACACAGAAAATTGAGGGTAATATAATGATATATGAAAATATAGACAGCTGTTTGTTACAAATACATGTATGTGTATGAGTTAATTTACTTCTGAATAAGAAGACATAGCATTTAATTATTCCTAAACCTGCTTTGAGAAACATTTTTTTTCCCCTGAAAATTGTGAAAAAGCACCACTGACAGCTCCACACTGATGTATCTTTAACATTCATTGAGTTATTTTCACAAAACTAACACAAATTCAGAGCATACATAAATCATTTCTGTGGAAGAACTTTTTCAGTTTTAGCAAGAATTTGTAAGTTTTCTTAAGTCTTTCCTCCTTATAACCTGGAAATTTGGAAACAATATACAAATAATATGAATTATCTTAGCTCAACTTTTACTTTATAGTCTTTCAGCGTGGCACAACTATCACTTGAGAATTTTTATGGCAATTGCCACTGTACTGGGAAGGCAAAGAAATTCCTTAGTGGCAGTGTCATCTTCAGAATGAAGCACTGAAAGTCCCTCCAAGAGGAATACATTTAAAATCTCCAGGTTCAAGATGCTGTATGGCTTAAAATATTTTAACTGTGTGGGAAGAATATCTGCCCAAAACATCCTCCCCCCAGTCGACTTCTTAGAACCATCTTCTAAGAACTATGAGAACTTTTGAATGCTACGTCTTCTCTTTTCTACCCATCTTCTGAATTTTGGAACATATCTCAGCTGAAGCAGGAAAATGATAATGAAATAGCAACTTTGACAAATACTTCACAGGTAAGAGTAAAGAAGCACAAGCTTATAAGCAGCACAAATGCTGACAGGCCCATGAATATCCTCCTTGCTTCTGTTCATTTTTTGTAGATAAATATATACGTCTGTGTAAGGCACATAATAATGGATACAGAAAAAATACATTAATTTCTCTGTATAAAAAGGTGGAAGAAAAACTGAGTATTTTGAGTTTGAAATAGGCTCAAGAAACAATTTCACTCGTCATCATTCAGGATCTCTAAAGGAAGGAGATGAATCATAGTTGCTCGTATAGTAGTGATATGGAAAAGATTTATTCCTTGCCTGCTACTAATTTGTCTTTCAAAAAACAAAAACATAAAACTCTGAACAACTTGTGTGCACATTTGCATAACTTTTAGTTAAAACAGTGATCTTGAAAGATGTCAAGCATTTTTGAGCAGGAAGAGAATATTTCAATTATCTCTGAATTACTAGACATACCTGTACTATAAAAATAAACTAAGAAGTTAAAAAACAAAGATTTTTTTTTTCAGCTCCTTTATATGTTGCCTTTTAACTTCTTTGTTTATTATCTTCCACTGTAAAATTTGCTATGTATACATATATAATTGCAGTCTTTCATATATACTTCCCTATGTATTAGGAAAGTAACTGTATGCATACACCTGATTAAAATCCCATGTAAATCTACATACAAATTTGGTGTGAGTTTCGGACTGGTGGCAAGCTGTCCAGTAGACAACTATAACTTAATTATTTTTTTTATATTGTTGATTTAATGTAGCAAAAGAAGAATTTTTAGAATGTTTTATGACTAAAGAAAAGGAGAAAAACCAAAACAACCATAGCTGGTAATCTTAAAGTGAAAATTTACAAACAGAGAAGGTTTCTGGAATAATTATTTCCTATCAGTCTTTCTGTAGCAGAATAGAACCATTCAAATTGGGGTGTTGCACAAAATCCAGAAAATGTTATCAAAAAAATGTAATAAGAAAACCTTGTGACGTAGAAAAATCCCCAATGTAATGGAATTAACAATGGAAACCAATGAAGGTTGTAAAAATATGCCTATAAAGATGATAGTTTCAGGTCAGTGAAGTGACAGTGAAATCAGTTCAGTGAGAAGTGATCAACAGACTGTCAATATTCAAAAAAGAAGAAAATAGCTGACTTGTTATTAGTTAGAGACAAGTAGATTCTAAATAATCTGAAGGCAAGACTGGAAGTAGAAAACTTCTGAATTATTCCACTTATAAAACTAATCGTTTTTTTTTAGTTATCCCAACCCTTTTCCAATGAGAACATGGTGCTTCCTTTCTTGAAAAAGTTGTTAATTATGCAGAATTTGAAAAGTGACAAGATAATGTAACAATACTCTGGAACAGTAACAAAACAAAAAAAGTGAACTATTAAAAAAGAAATAGAGAACACAATAGTTATTGTGCTACCATATTATTCCAATAAAATGACCACATCTTGAATACTGAATATAATATTTGCTGTGTCTGAGAGGAAATCACACAAACCAGGAAGCGATTTGAAGAACAACAAGCATGTAAACAAATGTATGGGACGGCTTCCACAGGAGAGGTGACTGAACAAACTTCAGGATTCATATGATGAAGTGAACAGGAACAGGTCACAATTTCTAACAATATAGAAAGTAGGGAGCATCAGATGAAACCAGCAAAGGCAGATGTGATGCAAGAAAGAATAACTTTTAACAGAACACAATTAAGTCTTGAGACCTGTTGTAGTAGGTAGTTACAAAAGCTTCACAGGGCTCCAGAAAGCTATTGAACAATTTAATAGAAGAAAACTCAATGTAAGGCTTAAAAGATACCATCTCTGACTCAGGAGTCCTTGACCTTGATTTTCCTGGAATCTGGCACTGTACTCCTGGGATGTATGTCTACCTGTCTGCTTTGCTTTTACAGTCTTACACAAATCCACTTTTGTCCACCACCAGAAACAGGATACCAGTTTAGATGGAACTTTGTGTGGTATTATTCTATTACACTCATAAACATTAAAGAGCATAAGGAATAACATTTGAAATTAAGATTTTTATTTTAAGACACATATTTATGGTTGCATCAGAAGAATTATAAATGTGAAATGCACTCTGCTAGGACTTGGAGGACTTTTTACTTCAGATGTTTTTTTTCTCCGACTATAAGACACATAGCCTTACTGACAAGAACCTTTCAGACTTATAAGCTTGGGCTTCTATTCTACATTAAATTAGTATCAGTGTCTCAAGGGGCAGAAAAAGAGAGCATAAAGTTCAGTCTTTTGTGTTTTAGATTGTGACTTCTCTCTGTCCAGTAAAACCCAGTGATATTTTGCATGTGTTATGACTTACAGGATGAGATAAAGTTACAGTTTCTCCTTTGGGAGACATCAGGCTGCCTTCACCATTATATTTCACTGCAATCAATGTTAATTTTCATGTAAATGTGATGAATTTAAGTAATTCAGATAATTATAATATATTTTATTTTGTTTTTGAGATTACATCTGGCCTAACAAAATGACAAAATAACATCTTATTTCTCACTGAAGAAATAAAATCCATTAGAATAGTACTGGACTCCAACAAAGCTGCAAAATGTGTAGAAGTAGAAGCATTACAACTCTCTCGCAACTTTGCTATGCACGCTCCAGTTTCGCACAACATAGCTCATTTGGCACAAATTTTGCAATATTGCCTCTTTAGCTATACATTTTCTCATAATTCCATCAGAAGATATTTCATTTTTCATATCTTGTGAAACCAGCTTTAGCTGCAACTTCCTCCTTAAAAGGGGCCATGACACTAGAATATAGAAGTAGATCTTCTAGGTACTTATGAAAATAGTTAATCATTCAAATGAAAGGTTTCCAGGACCATCTGCAAAGTGCATTATTGCTTATAAATCCCAGCAGCTTGTCATGCATCAATTTTTAAGTAGTGTACCTCCTTGATGCTACTTTGTACATTCTCACTTTTCTATTGTGCCTCTCTGTTGCAACTGTATCAATTAATTTCTTAATTATTCTGAATTCATGAACTTTGCAACAAATTACAAGCTTTCTGGTAGTTCAGTTCTGGGTAGAAGTATTAATTTTTCATTTAACTCGCCAACACAAATTTTTTTGTGCTTCAGAATAATTCTGATTTGTCTGTTTAAAACTACAATAAAGAATATACATTTATATTTACTAATTGGCTTCTTAAATGAAATAACATCAAAAACTCATTTGTGTGTGTCAAGTAAACAGCTTGGCTTAAATATTGAAAATTTGTACTTCTTCAAAACCTAAACATTGATCATCTGTTTTCCTCATACTTAGGCCAGTGATTGTACTGAAAAGTAACTTTACTACAGCTACTGCTGTGATGAGGTGATACCACACCCTGGTGAATTTTCTCAGTTTGTATTATGTGAGACTCGTCATATAATTTTAATTGGTAATGATGTTCACTACAGATCTGTGATGATGCTTCAAAAATTGTCCATATTTTTGGTTGGCTGCTATATATACCCTTAAACATTCCCCCAGTGTGGGCAAGCAGACAAAATCAATTATTTAAAAGCATCTCAGAAGCGTCTTTCAAGAAAAATGAGTAACATACACTAATATTTTTTTGCAAGTGACAGTAAATGCAAATCATAGCAGGAGGCTTTCAAGTATGGAGTTGATGGATGACAAACATGTTACCCTAAAAAAGTGTATGCAATGTAAGATTTAACTTTTTGGAAATATTGTTGAAAAAAGCTATCTCATAAAAATGCTTCACATTGCCATCTGAAAACTAGAAGAAAGTGACGACTCTGGTCTCCAGAATAAAATACGACTGAAATATGTGCTGAGAAGTGATAAGCACATCTAAAAGATTTAATTAAAGCTCTCAGGAATAAAGAAAAGAGCTACTGACACAGAAACTGTCATGACAAATTATCTGTTGAAGAATCTTTAAGAACTGGAAAATACACAGCCGACTACAAAAAAATGTTTTAAAACCTCTTACTGAAGACAATTAGGTGTTCTAGGCCATGATACACATTTATAATGTTCCGTATAAGGTCATTCACTTCGATGTATTCAGAAAAGTTGAAATTTGAAATTATTTGTAAAAGTGTCTTTCTTTTATAACTGGTTTGCAACCAGTGTGGATCTTTAAAAACCTTTTCCATAAAATTACATTTAATGATTATAATGTATAGTAACAGCGGTAAAGCACGTGGCTATTTAATTACCAAGCTAGAGTGTCTATTAATCACTCTACAAATGGTGTTTGTGTGTAGTGACATAACAATTTCTGGAAAGATCAATGACTCATTTTAAGAACAATTATGGTGATACTCCACCTTTTTTTGAATCCTATATTTAATACAACCATGCAGTACTTCAGGTTAGCTTTCAGAATAAAACACTGATTATCTCTACTTTATATAATAATCAATGATCAATGAATTAATTCAATCCCGTTGAAAAAGTGGGTTATTACCATCAATAAGAAGCTTGAGAAAAAAAAATAAAACCATATTTGGAATCTAATTGTTTGCTGCCTTAAAAAATGTTAGCAATTTTACCAAATACTTGCTTCACTAATAACCTAGTCACTTCTAAATAATAAAGTGAAGCAGAAAGGATGCATCTTGTTCATGAAATCATATGTCACGTTTTTCCTTTTGGATTGCTTATAGAATGATGTCAAAATGCCTGTGTTTACGGGGTGGGTATTTAGTTCAGATACAAAATACAAAAGAAGATGATGTTAAGAAAACTTTCTTTGCACTAAGTAGATAATAATATATATATACTGTTGATATTTGAGACAATCAGCATAAAAATATCTTCATATATTGAATTTATCCATACCCGTAAGAAGCAACGTGGGTGATGCCGTAGGCATTACTACATTGTCAGTCACAACGAAAAAAAACCAGACTTGGATTATTGGATTACTAAATATTTTTTTCTAATTTAGAAAGTTACTTCTCTGCTGACATTAAATCACTAGCATAAACAGTTCAGCAACTTTTGAAGCTTTGAAGAAACCAATGAAAACTTCATATAAAAGGGCCTAAATGCAGAGAAGCAGGCTATAATTTCAACAGATTATCAATAGAAAACTATCGTTTGGCTTTCCAGTGTAATAGAGAGGGCAAATGCAATTATACTGTGTTCTATGCAACTCAAAGAGCATGGAAACTCTCTGTTTTGTTCCTCTAAACGTTCATAAATAATTCATCCACCATCTCCTTACATTTGCTTCTCTGCAGGTACTATTAAACATCAGAAAACTCAAAATTAGTGATAAGGAAACTTTTTTAAGAGATTGTATACATGCAAACAACACAGCAACGTCTTATGAAATGCCTGCTCAAAATCAGCCTGCATTTTTAAATTTTAGAAATACCGAGCAAAAATATTTTGCGCAAGTGTATTTCTCATTTTCAAAGAGCTCTAAGTGAAAGTATTTGAAAAGAATGGGAACTTAGCTCAGACACTTTCAAATTAAATAAACAGAATATAAAAAGAAGTAAAAATGAAGCAAAATTTATAATTTCTTTTCCTAATTGATTTGTTAGGTGAATTAAAGACCTGGGGAAAGGCATTTTTCCATCTGCATCTGACAGGTAATTCCTCATAAACTCTATGAATGAAAACAAGTTATTCAAGGTCTCAATAAATATGTCATGAGATAAATTCATTGCTGATGTCAATTTAGAAAACAGATTCAGTTTTGAGAATGAAGGATAAAGAAAATATAATATATTTAATTATGAATGTGAATTTTCTAGAAGACCGATTCTAAAGCTGTAGAACGCACACCAATCAGATTTTACATCTTTTGGGCTTTGTCAGTTCCAAATCTCAAGTATCTAGCTTTACGTTATTGAAACCTTCACCTTTTGTCATTCCCTGAACAGTAGGATCTGTTTAAATACGTATTTATTTTTAGCAGAAAGCGTTACTTAAATTATTATTTCAAGACTTATTCTATAGGTTTGTTGATTAATGCTGTTGGTAAGCTAACCAACTATATAATTTTAATTAAGTTTTTTTCCTTCTCCTTTGTGTGTAAATATGTGAAGAAATATGATCAAATCCTCATTGAAGGCTTTTATCCTGTAAACACAAAACATGGAAGGAAAGCAAACTCAGAGTAATTAATATCTAAATATTGGCTGAACATCAAAGTTTGATGGCTATTAAGGAAGGCAAGTTTTCGGTGAAAGAAGGTTTAACTAGATCAAATAAGACCACTGCCCCTGTAAGCATTTGAATAATTCTTTTTTCATATAGTCTGAAACCTGGAACTTTATTCCCAGGTGCTAAATTTCATTTCAAGAAGTGAAAATTTTATATATTCTTTTCAAACTGTTCTTCCATGGAGGTAAATCATACACTTCCAACAAAGAACTGAATTACACTGCGTAGCTGATCTATAAGATCACAGACTGGAAGTGGAGAGGTCCCTTAATACAGACAAAACCCATATTTTAGTTCTTTCAATCCTATATAATAAAAAGTTAATTTTCTTCAGTAAAGATGGAGATATTGATCAGTTTAATCAGATCAGTCATTCTGAAAAGTTAAATCTGCCTTCTCCTCCCTTGCTCTTGGAAGACGTACTGTTACTGGCAAAAAGACAGAAGAAGAATTTGTCTCCGCAGCCAGTTTGGGTAGAGAGATGTGATATAGAACTGCAGATTTTATCCTCCCATCAGCACAGGGAAAAGTGAAAAATTCAACTTGTGGAGGAAATGTATTATGGAAAAGTAAGACTTGTGGCTAGGCTGTCATATTGCCTGTTGCTACAAAACCTATAGAGGTGTATGGTGGCAAAATCAAACATCTCAAAGGCTAAAAATTACATAATTGAGATCCCCAACATTTTAGTGCACCCAAATTTTACTTATAATGCAGTCTTACATGCATGATTGAGGACTATTTCCCTATTCCCATCTACCCTGTTAACCACCCTTGCTGCTCCTACTCTCCCTCTGTCTCATCTCCTCCTACTATCTGATTCTTTTGTTTTTTTCCTTCCTATTTTGCCTCTGTCCCCAGTTCCTCCGCTCTGCACCATGTTGGGCCCAGCCCTGCTGTTCTTTGCCATCTCAGCCATGCTACTCTTCCTCAGGGTGTGGTTGTCAGAGGTGGGGTGTTGCAGACACAGAGCAGAACCTGCCCCAAAACACTGCGGCTTACAGATGTCCTCTGCGGCTGGAAGGAGTGGTTCTAGCAAATATTGTATTAGCTTGCGAGTCAGCATTGATGCATGCCAGGTACACAGAGAAGCTATGAAGGATTTTGCTGCAAAACTCTTAAGAAGTCTCCGATGAATGTGGGAAATTGATTTCCACAGGCTTCATCAGAATATTCAAGTTTTCATGGGGGAAAGAAAAAGGCATATACCTGATGGCAGAATAATCAATCTGCCTTATTTAAAGTCCCTACTCCAAAGCACTATGAGTGAAAAAATTAAAATTTAAGAATTATTTTATCATGAACAAATCAGTGTATTTTCCTGGAGGCTGACAAACCCTTATAGCAGCTTTATATAGCTATATACACACACAGGCACATACACATACACATAACTTCAGGCCATCCAGGGCAATGTAATGCTCTACCATAGAGATGACAAAGGGTTTTAATTGTTACTATTATTATCATATCCAGGTACAATGATTGCTACAAGCATAAACTATTTTTTAAGCAAATCAATGTAAAAATTATGTCATTTTCTGTATACAAGCAACCACAGGAGATTTTGAAAACAGAAGTTAAACCTAATAAGAGTTTGATCCATTCAACGTTCTGAATATCAAAATTGGTCCCTCCTGTTGTCTAGGAGCTGTTCATGCACACTACTCTGCTGGAACAGAGCTTTTCAGCATTTATGGGTACAGTTCTACTGATATCCATGGGGACGTTGTTGTGAAATTCTCTTTGTTACCAGGAGGTTCTTTTCTCATCTACTAAACACAGAAATAAAACTCTGCTCATTGCACAGCTGTATTTTTCATTAATTTCAGAGAGCTGCAGGTTTCTTAATAGCTTCCATGGCCTCCTCTGGTTAAAAGTCTAAAGTGATTACAGGAGCTAAAATCTTGTCATCCTTCCAGTGTAACCTGCAGGAGAGGAGGACATGAAGCTATGATGTGCTTTCCAGTGTGCAATAAAACCCACACTTACATCGTCACTGGTGGAATTAGAATGGGAAGAACTAAGACAATAGCAATGTTGAGTCGTGTATTTCCAAAGAGAGGAATTGATTTAGAAGGGGAAAGCCCAGCATTTTCCTGTTCAGCCACTTTGAAAAGCAAATACACATTATATTATATTCTTCCAAAAAATATATCTATATTTTATCTCATTGGCCAGTCCAGCCCAAACCACGACAACTGTATTATAACATGCATTTGGGTACTGGTCTAATTAATTTGGGGATCTAGGTAAAAATGGCACAACGTAAGTAAAGGGTGCAAGTTCACAGGCTTCAAGAGACACCACAGGCATGGAACAAATCAGAATGCAGACATTATGGCCACACGTACATAGTAGAGAGAGCAACAACGGAAACAGAAATGTAAGTGTTCAGCATATAGACAGCTTGTGGTGCGTAGTGTAGATAATGGGAAGCCTTTAATGTAACAGTAGAGGCTTGCTTGCTTTCTTTCTGGAAGCTATATCCATAAAAATGGGAATATATGTAATGTGACTTTAACATAATGCTAGTGAGATACATGAACTGTGGAAGCAAGCTAGCTACTATTCAACTAAGAAAATTGCAACTCCACACCCCACAACTCTACACTTGTGTCTCTGTACAGATTTTTTATCTCATCTCCAGGTTATGAAGGATTTTTAGTTCAGGTAAAGTGAAGCGCAGCTCCAAAACAGGAAGCAGCTTGGATTGGTGCAGCATGCAACCAGATAAGCCTTCCTTTAAAACACTGACCTCTGGGGACATTATAGGGAGATGTCTAAGTAGTGTGCCAGTTATGCTGTAAATTTCTTGGCTGATAGATATGAATACAGTCTAATGATATATATGGTCTAACCAGTATTTTTTTTTTCCTTCATTCACATTCATTTTAATCTTGCAGAGCCATGAGACAGATAATACAAGCTGAATCAGAACTAAAGATAAAAATCAGGGACTTTAGTGAAGGAAGAAAGCAGTAAGACTCCCCCTGGAACAGGTCAAGGCTCCTTGGTGCTCTGTGTGGCAGCAGGAGTCAGCTTTGGCATACAAAAAGGGGATGGAAAAAGGATTACTGCTTATGCTGTTTTGCATGGACTGTTTCATCAATTTGCCTTTGGCCATGCAGCAGATGTGCAGTCTGAGCAGAAGCTATTAGAATATATCATGACGATGGCCCAATTGAATGCAATACTCATCTAACTGCAGTGCCAGCTAGTGAGATTCTAGCTCTGTAAGGTGAGAATAAGGCATATCCCAGAAAAAGCAGTACTGTTGCCAGATGCAGTAACTAACTTCAGAATACCACACAGATGGCTCTTTGGAACAGAAAAGACATGCTTATGTGCTGCCATACTATTGCTTCTGGGTCTGGGGGGCCCAGAAACCTGAGACCCAACTCAGCAGGATGAGATGCTATGGAGAACAACACAATTCATGCTCTAGAGATTGTCTACACCACAAGTAATCAGGTAAAAAATTAACTGTGAAGGAAAGATATAATTGTGTATACAAGGAAGTAAACATGAATTCTAAAATACAGGAAGTTCCTTAAAAAAGAATAATAGAGCAACACATGAGAAGCTAATCTTCAACTGTATAAGGAATTCAGATTTGCAAAGAGTGAATGACAACAGAATACAACACTTTATTTTGTATAATACTCAGGAAGTGTCCAATTATGTTTCTTTCTGCCCTCCTGGTCTCTAGAAAGGTATGAGTTGGACTATAATAATATAATAAAGTCAAAGAATGAAGGTAAAGAAAGGCTCTGATATATTGTATTAGTTCCTTATGTACTTTGCTCCTTCAATAATAAATTTGTGCAATGAAGCCTTGACCAGGTGGAAAAGTCCTACATGAAAGACAAAGCTCATAAATCTTGTAATAACACATGTAGTAAAGGAATATGCAAGAACGGGTTATTCATAAAGCTCTAACATGTTAATAGTGATAGTGTATGATCACATCTATTATGGAAAAAAGATAACAATATTTATGTATGGGATAGTTTATTCTTCATTATTCCCTGCTTCTGCTATTCTCATAGCTACTCAATAACCTGCAATTTTAAATATAAGACAAGTTATTTTTCTCAGAGAATATGATATGATGGATTTCAATTTACTATAATTACTTAACCTCCAGTGATTTAGTTATATGTAGAGTTGTTATATCTTTGTAGAAATAACCAAGATGAATTATGTCTTATTAAGAGTAATTAAGAGATGAGTAATTAAACAAAACCTTAATAACCACGACCCTCTTTTCAGCAGGTTTCCCACTTCAGCTACGGTGTTATTGATTTAGAATACAGATACTTAAGGTTTTACCAATATATTGCCACAGAAGACTTGGAATAGTTCATGTCACAATTAGAGGAATACAAAAACGTTCTGATAATTTGAAGAGAAATATTGTTGGAAAAGTACTGACAGTGTGATGGCCAAGAATCATTAACAATCTGGTGCTTATTTTTGAACAGGTGTACAATTTAATTATCAAAGCCAATGGGCAGTATTAATGCCAATTTCAGAGAAGCAAAACACTGCTGGAGGTTCTGAGCCAACAAGCAAATAAATATCTCATTTCAATCAGACAATCTAGGATAATCAGGAGCAGTCAACAGTGCTATGGGAAATACTGCAGGCAAGAAATAAAAATGGTACTTTAATTCTCTGTGGTAAAAATAAGCAGTACTTGTCATACTGACACATTCCTGCCAGAGTATTTTGCCCTTCATTAGCCCCTGAGATAATTCCAGATCTCATGCAGAAATACAAGGGGTAAGATCTAAATAGATGAGTACTACATGCTATTATTTGGATTCTTTTCCTTTTTAAAGTGACAAGCTTCTAAAATTTTGCCTTAGAATAATTTAACCAATAAATATATGAGTCTAAAAGATGCAATTTAGGTTCTTAGAAAAAAACCTCCTAGATGCTGAAATGAAATAACTTTTACTTTACCTAACTCCATTAATATTTTGAATACTATTAAACTGTACAGAAAAAGAATTTTATTTAACATTTTTTGAAAAATACAGTAGAAATTGCATTAGTATTCTTGGACATGGTTCATACCAAAAAGAAGCATACCCTTTGGTAATACTAAAAAGTGAATAACCAGTTTAAATTATTTCCTCCAAAAAAGGAAGATCTTATTCTAAAAGATTCTTCCATCTTAACTTTTTAAGATTGTTCAAAATTTCTAACTTATTTTATTCATAACTCATAACATGTCAAATATTTTTCTACACTTTTTAATAGGTAATTTAAAAAACATTCCCTCGCCTCCAATCTAATTTCGTGTATCAAAGGCAAAATCATCATTTGTTCACAGAGTGTTTTCGCTTGCATAGTTTTCTTATTCATGTTCACAGCATAGAACTAAATCTTCATCTAATGGATCTGAAATAAAAAGTTTTCCTCAAACTTCCATTGGTCAAATTTTACAGTGTTTTATACCTGAAAGCCTCACTGGTGTTTTGGGGATTAAATAGCATAAAAATTGTTCCTTTTGCCAGATCATGATATTTACACTGTCAGGTCAAAATCACGAGAAATTTGAACTTAGATTAAAAGAAATCAAATCTGAAAACTTTTCTTGGGCATTTCTGCTTAACATAAAATATAAATCCCATGGCATTTATGGGCAAGACATATGGCCCTTATAAGCTATGGGCAAGGTATAATAAGTTTAAATAACCAACCTGCGTAGGTCAGTGTTCTGTGGTCTGCATGAGCTTTAAATAAACAGAGATAACTCAGCCACATTAGATACTCACTATGCGTTCTGATTTACAGTCTGGTTCTCCTGCTGCTGCCATAGTTGGAAAAAGCAGTATTAAAGCTGGTGATCCATGTTATTAAAAAAATAAAAAAAAAGAAGAGAGGGAAAGAGACAGAGAGGGAGGGGAGAAGAGAGACTGAGCCAGGAGTGCGCTACTGGAGGGGAGCCTGAGAGACAGGAGTGAGCTAATAGTACTTCTCTCTTAGCAGCTCTCCATTTCTATACTCTTGCCTTGGTCTGGCAGAACTGTGATTCATCACCTTTCAGGACACACTGAAAAACATAGCTTTCCCATAAAATTTTGTCCAAGGCAGCTCTGTTACTCTGAATTTATACAGCTGGTGTGAAACATACCGCATCATTTCTATACTTAGTTTTTTAATGAAAAATATTTTGAAGTGCATTTAGGCAGATGCTTGTTTTTACATGGTTGCACACTGATCAATTAAATAAATTAATTCTGTACACTATATTGTCACTAACTTGTTCCTAGAAACTATGTTAGAGGGCAGCTGTCAAGTTAAAATCCAAACAATTTTTATAAGTTTGTCAAGGGTTTTATCTCAAGCTGCTTTGCTAAACATGTGCAAATTTTCCTATATAATTGAAAGGTGGTTTGCAATCTCTAACTAATAAAGTGCACTAGCATGGTCCTTATCTAAGGAAAGGATCTCATTCAAATCACAGAGAGAAAGAAACATTCTGGAAAAACTTAATTCCTCCCTTTCTATTAACAAAAGATTAAAACAGATAAGTTATCAGGTATGTTACAAAAAAAAAAATCAAAACAAAAAAACCCCTGCAGGCCAAAACCCAAATACAGATTACAAAACTATCTGAAGCATATTTTGGTATATTTTTTTTCCTTAACATATGAAATGCAGAACTGAAGCTTAATAACAGAGTATGCCATTATTCTAGACAGGCAAGCTTGTTCAAAGGGAGTCCTTCAATAGTACACTGAGAGAAAAAAATATTATACCAAGGTGACAACCAAAGTTAGACTCCTGTTGTATGCTGATCACTTGGTTTACATCAAGGAAGGTTAGGGACGGTAGTGTCTAATATTGATTTTTGTGAATATCTACTCTTTATGATCATATGTATACATCAGTTCCTCATATGTTCATCTCACTTCTCATCCACCATTGAATGTTATTTATATAAGGACACAGAAGATACATTAGTTTTAGAAAACACCTGGAGAATATTTAAGGTTTCACAGAGTACATTTTGACAGCTATTTCACAGTCTAACAGAGACAGCATCACCTAGGTTTTTATATAATTGTGAAATATCAACCCCACTTTCCTCTCATATTTCAGGAAATGGACTGCTCTCTTAAATCAATTGATGAGCTACTAAGAAATATGCACTTCAGGCAGCAACACTGTAACTGCCTCCTAAACTTGAGATAGAATGACTTTTTAGTATTATTTTAAACAAAATAATTTAGTATGCTACCGTTGCCCCACTAATTGCTCTTTATACACAGCTGTGCTTTATAAGAAAAACAGACATTATGGATAAATCGGTTTATTTTAATTATTGTTCACTTTTTTTATGGAAATAGAAAGACTATAGCCATTAAGTATTAAAATGATGAGTTTGATCTATCACAACACCAAACCTCCCCTTTTTTCTACCCCTTTCTTCCTCAGACATTTTTTATCTTAAAAAAGGACTTCCATGAGACAAAGCCAATATTAGGTTTAGGAACCTTACTATTGACTATTGTAACCTCTATTAATTAATTTGGCAAATCACTACTTGTAAAAGACACAGTGATACCCAAACTAAACTCTTTAAATAATTTATTCTGTAATTAACTTCATAAGTTACTTGGTTGGAATGCTTTGTCCTTTGGTAGAGCGCTTGTGACTATTTTTTGGGCTTTTTGTTTCCCTATGATATATTTGCATGTGTGTTACAATGAAGTTTATTCAAAATAATTTTTAAGCTTGAATATGATGTGATTTTTCAGAGATTTTCTTTATATTTCTACATACCCTCAAATAAAATCTGACTTTCTTCAATGGGCTTTCTTAAAAGGTTTTACCTCTATATTTAATCTTTGTGCTAGGACCTTATTATTAGCCACACAAGTCACATTAGTATTCACATTAGATTAAAAATTTAATTAAGAGCTTAGAAACTTTTTGGGGAACATGAGACATCACTAGTGGATGGAAACAGTGGAAGTAAGAGAAGCAGCTTGCAATATGTTTTCTTACATTTTTTTTAAATAAAACAATACAATAAATACAAAAATCTTTTCCCATGATGTGATGCAAATATAGTTCAACAACATCAGAAATGAGAAGAGCTGGGGTTTTGTTGTTGTTCTTGGTGTTACAAAAACCCTAACAATTCCGACATAAAACAAAGCCAGCATCCCAGCTATTCCAAAAACATTTAGCTCTGAAGAAGGCAATCTCAACTATAATAACTTAATCAGACAGTCTGACAGTTTAATACATAAACACAGCTATTATAGTACAATAAAGAAAAAAACAACCCAAAGCCCAGCCTTCTCACTCAGCAGGCTGAGTGGTGTCACTCCTGACAGTAATTATACAGTGCTCTGCTACATACAGCACATAATTTTGTGTTTAGTTGATATTTGTAAATTACAAAAAGCCAACCCAGCAGCCATAGTTTTGAGTCATACATTTTAATCAATGTTTACTGCAAACATTTGCAGCTCATGTCAATTTTAAAGAATTGCATAAGCACTACATTCCTAGTCATAAAAAAATAATTAAAAAAAACCCAAAACCCCAAAAAGAGTCAGTAAAGTAACTTAATGTATGCACAATTTTTATTTTTTTTTCAGTGCTCAGGGTTTGATGATGACCTCCAGCATGTGAAAGGATAACTCTGGAGCTTATATGGCAGAAAATCACAAGGATCCAAGCCATTGCTAGCTGAAAACTCAAGAAGTATAACTGATTCTGCAAACCACACAAGGCTGCCTACTGCCCTCTATGTGAGCCTTTATTAAGCCAACAAAATATCACAGTCCGAGAGAGCTAAAAATTTGACTGTTCACACCGGAAATTATACCTTTATGAAATATTCCCATGGATTTTTCTCAATGTGTCCAAACAGTTACCTACATATTACAAATGGGAATTTGTCAACACTACTAGGAAAATCATTGCTACATTCTGATGAGATTTCCATATCTCTCTTATGTAAAAAAAGAACAACCCACCTAAAGCAGTGCTGTAGATTAACTTCCTGTTAGTTCTGTGAATGTTTAAGAAAGATCTTTAGCTTTTGAAACTGAACGAAAACGATGAGAAAGTTAGTGTATGTTATAGGTAGTTTCTTCTCAAATGAACTACATTTTAACCTCAAATTGTATCAAATTTCAGAACATATAAGTGTTATATAAAGTTGTGTTGACGAATGTATCATCATATATTATAACAAGATCTGTAGGGGTTTAGCCTTGAGTCACTAAGAACACCTAGTCTTTTTTCTGAAAACTGCATATTTTATAAACCGAGGTCATTTGCAACACGCACCAGACAGCCTATGGAGGCCACGTTATATTTTGACTGGAGTAAGTATGAACATCTTTAAGCTATGCAAGTATGCTTTCCTTCATAACAGATGACAGGACAGAAAACATGCAACTTGTTTTTCCAGCCAGAAACCCCAAAACCAGAAAGCTCAGGAGAAGAATTGGTTCTTGTCTATGTATTCACCAAAAGAAAAGAGAGCAAGAAATACGTTGATAGGTTTAACCATTTAAATTATTTGAAAGCAGTTGACCTGTATAGTGAGCATTTCCTTAGGTAATATATTTCTGTTTGCTTACATCTCAAATGAGTCTCTTCAGCATTACTTTCCTGATGGCTAAAATGAAGGAGGTTTGAGGATGACCTCCCTTCCAGCCTAGGCAATTCTATGATTCTATGACCTGCTGTAAGAAAAGAGCAAAATCAAAAGGGAGAAATCATTCACAGAAGAAAAGTTTCAGGCTGGCATAGTATGTATTTCTTGTTTTTTCTCAATCACCACAGTATCTCTAAAAATCATGCTAGTAGATAATTTGTAAACTACAGACAAACTTCTGATCAAATGTTTTTCATGAAGAATCAGTATAAGAAAAATCTCTGTTTATTGATTAAATTAATTTGCTGCCAAATAACTCCACTGCAGTAGAGAATATTTAAAAATATACATGTTCTGATTTGTGATTCAAAAATATGACCAACAGTGCTAGAAATGAGCAGTTTTTATTTCTGAAATATTATTACAATTACTGTTTACTGAATAGGAGATCTTCTGTACTTGAATTTTCACACTGAATATGATTCGTCAGACAGAAAACGTTACCACAGAACAGAGGCTGGAGAAATGGACTGAAGTAGAGGCTCCAATATTGGCTTTCCAGTTCCATAGCTGAATCAGCAAATTGCTTATCTGAGTAAACCAGAGCAGGAACCAAACCCATGGTCTCCTGATAGGGATTTTCATCACTGAGCTATTACAAGGAGACAGGAACACACAGGAAATTTCAGAGTACAGTAGTTTTGTAAGGAACAGGTATTGTTTAAGAACATGAGTAGCTCCTAATTGAAAATAATTAACAAAATTCCAGCCAAGAAATTCTTTCCAGATATGTTTGTAAAGATGTAACTCTTATTTGATTAATGATGTGGGGCTGATTGACAGGAATATAGTATGCAACAACACACTATGTCTGGTATGATCCTGTCTGAGACTGTTATCAACAGATTACATTTGATTATCAGTATTATTTATCTGAAATGCTGCATTTAGTATTGTTTACCTCTAGACCCGAGAACCGTTCATAATACTTTTTGGTTTGTAGCGTTAATTTCCACCCTTGCCCCCTCTCCCCTGTTTTCTAAAGGACCTAATCTTGATTTACAGCTTTGTGTGAAAGTCATATTCTCGCTTTCTTTGCTTTTTGAACTTTTAAGCTTCATTTTTTATTCTAATTTTGACATGAATAATTTCTCAGTACTGTTAGCTATGCACTGTTATAATAAAATGCAATATTGTGAAGAAACTGGTTATTATGACTCCCATTATAAATTCAGAGTGAAAGTCCCTTCATCAATCCTTGCTTCAATTCACATAAAGAACCCACAGTTTTCACATTAATGGCTACTCTAATTAGAGGACAGTAAAAGCAAGGGAAATAAGACACAAAAGAAAAGAAGAGAGGATCCTCTGAACTACAGTCTGACACAATGTGAGAAAGAAAGTGTTTCTAAAAATAGTAGAAATCTACAGTACCATCTAAAAAAATGGCACAGAGTATTTCTTTGCATTTTGCTTACCTTCTGATGCAAGTGCTTCTGTACTAGATTTCCACACTAGGAAACTATTTGTTAGAAATTTTATGCAGTGACACAACTAACACTGAGGGGTTAAATGTAGTATTGATACGCAATGTAGCACTGAATCTCTTTAATATGTCCAAATGTCGGTTTGGTATCTATTTTTTCCTTCATCCTTCTGGAAGCATAATTAGAAGGTAGTAGAAAAAGACTGTAGGTTTTCCTTTCATAGTCTTTCAACTTTCTCTACTTTGGAAGTGCAAAAATTTAATCTGAATTATTTAGATGACTGCCTGTGTTATAAATTAGAAATGCCAAAGCAAAGGAACGATATCAACCTATAAATTTGATAGTAGCATTGAAATATCTAGCTGGATGTAAAATTTGGGTGTCAGGTCTTTCTCAACAGCAGGTAAGGGCTGTTCTGAAAATGAATATCGCTTGCTGGGAAAAACGTGTAGAACAGTTCTAATTTGTTGTTCACGTATGCCTTGAAGCACCACATAACTCTAATCTTTCTCTTTAGTGTGAGCTCTTATTTGACTAGAAAATTCATATAGGCCTGTGCACAAGCTCAAACAGTTTCAGACTAGACATAGGAAAATACTGATTGATGAAGATCTCAATTTTACTTTTATTTTACTGTTTATCCCAGGTACTCTTTCTCAGCCAAAATTTCCATCAGACCAAGTTTCCTGACGGTACTTTAAGTTCTATGTAGCCCCCTCTTGTGCTATGCATTGTTCATTAAGTAGAGCAAGACTTCTAAATCTTACATCAGAGAAGTGTCATCGGTAGCAATAAGACCTGTTAGTCCTATACTATAACCATCTACTACATTCCTACAGAAAAGGTTTCTGTTCTCCAAAAATCTGTAGTCCCAGATTTGTTCCAAGAGGACAAGCGGGTTTTGCAATTGTTGTGAAGCATAAGACTCAGGAAATTAGATTTTTGGAAATTACTGCTTTTGAATCCTCATTTCAAGAAAGATAAGCCTGCTTGAATTTTGGCGCTGCTGAACTCATTGACTTCAGAATAACAGGATTTTAACCTTTCCCTATTAGCTTGTTTTTTTTCTCAGGCTGGTTCCAGAATAAAAATATGGATTACCAGAATGCATACATTCCTTCCATGTTGGAGGAAAATGGAGGTCCTTTTTGTATTGTACATTTGCATTTAAATTGCTGCTATAGAATATGGAGAACAAATGACTATTTAACTTCTTTCTCTTATTAAAAACTCATACTATCAATATTCAGTTATTGTGCTTCCTTCACTATTAACACGGCAGTACAGTGAGCTAATTAGTCATGTTAATAAAATGGGACTGTTCCCTAAAAGATAATTATTGAGCAGAAAATTACAGTTCATCAGCAAAATATTAACTTTTCTTCGCGAATACTTTTTTTAAAATTGATTTCTCTCAAATATTATTAGATGACTTTAATTTTCTCATGTTTTTCCTTTATTTATGCTAAAATTGGACAACCATCATTTTTACAATCTACACTTTATGGTTTTTTAAAAACCTTTTTAGAAATAACATTTTTACTCATTAGTTTTGTATGCTCATTGAATGCTGATGTGAACATGCAGCTTCAGCTTTATGAAGCTTTATGAAACCAACAGAGCTTACGTAAATCACCAGTTCAGTACATGTATTAAGTGGACATTTTTTATCTTCTCAATTCCCTGAAACAAAGCTTACGTTGACCACTAGATCAATCTTCACTTATTCTGATGAATATTGTCTAGAATTAGGAAGGATCAGCACTTTAATAATGTAAAATTAAATTCCCATGAAAATATTGTTGTTTTCCTTTCTCATCACTTCTGTTTACACAGTTCTTTATGCATGTATTTTTTAAAAGTTAGGTAGGGGAAAAAAACCTTTGACAATACATTAAGACTAATCAAAATGGTCACTGTAACCATATCCATTTATATATCATTTGTTTTACCATTAACCTTGCTTTTAATGAAGACCTGCAGATTAACTAAGAATAGTTAATGTCAATTTTATTCTTTTGTGAATCTAGAAACCATTACCAAATAATAAAATGTATATTCTGTTGCACATAGCCAGCCTCTTTCCTCTCTACATTCCTTAG
>VWZL01005067.1:4978-32590 GCA_013396915.1 Stercorarius parasiticus
CATCCAAGCCCAGCAAAGCCCTTGGGTGATGAGGAAATGCTGCTTTACTCTCACCCCGCTGCACAATCCAGCCCGGTGCTGAGAGACAGAGGAGCAGGAACGCCCCTCGCCTGCAGACGAAGCCCCTGGACCACCGAGCATCCCTACAAGCAGTCGGAGGGGCTACCAAGTGCCTTGAAAGGCAAGCACCAGTTTGGTATGAGGGCCCCACACCCAGCTCTGGCATGACCCATCGGCATCCCCGAGGTCCTAATGACTAGAGAGCAGTGATGCTCCCAGCCTCTGGCAGCATTTTCAACCTTCTCCAGCTTCTAGAAAGGATCCTTTTCCCCTCCTGTCTGACCTGCCATCCCGAAAACCAGCCCGGCAGCAGGATCAGCACCAGGCAGAGGGTTTCTCACCACCCCCGGGGTGAGAGCTCCGGGTTGGGTACCACCCTGCTGCAAGGATGCCTGAGCGAAGGCTCTGCCTCCAGAGCAGCCGCCTTTGCCTGCATTAAAAGCAGCCAGAGGCTTTTTTTCATGTTCACCTCCTCCGCAATTAAGAGGCGAGGCCCCGAGACGGCTCCTTTTCAGACAGAGCTGAAAAGCAGCGGTTCACATCCAGGGCGCCGGCGTGCGGGGAATGCCGGCTGCACATTAAACACCCCCGCGGCTGCCGGCTGGAATGAGGGGAAAGCTTTGAACTTCGCCCGGAGATGGGAGCAAACCGATCCCAAAAGCTTGGGAGGTCTCCGGCGAGATCAGAGCCCCACACGCGAGACCAAGCCCTGCTGTGGGATGGGCATAAAGTGGAGCAGGGAGGGGAAAATGGGTGGTTTTGCTCCAGTTTCTGCTGGCCTGGTCCTGCCGTGTTTGGTGAAAATCACAAATACGGAAAGGGCTGATTTCCTTCCCGATCTGGCTCCTCTCATTTATCAAATAACTGAGTTATTGCGAAGCTTCAAGCTCCAGAGCTGGGCGGGCGGCACGGGGGACAGGCTGCAGCCCCAGCTGCAGGCACTGCTCCTGAACACAGAGGCCAGGGCAGAGATGTTTGCAGCCCGTGGCTCCAGTTTTGCCCCAGAAAAAAAAAAAACAAACACAAATTACGTGGTTCGTGTGGTTTTTTTTGCCTGTTCAGCTGCAACGTCTGAGAGCTAGAGGACAAGGTTTAAGCCAAACCCCGGCAAGCCTGGTCTTTCCGACCCCATCCCAACCTCAGTGCACGCAGCATCCCGCGGGCACCAGGGACCCCTCCCCGGCTGCCCTGACACTGCGGCACAAATCCGGCCTAAGGAGCAGCAGAAATCCCCCTTCCGCGTTGGCTATTTTGATGCCTCTCTCCAAAACCACCTGTTTGCCGCCGCTGGGTGAGAACAAACGGCCCCAAACCCGAGAGGGCTGGAATTAGCCCGTCCTGGAGCAGCAGTTGTTGCTAAAACCGCGAGGGACCGGCGAGCGATGGCTTGCTGCGGCAGGGAAGTAAACATAAACATCAGCCTGCTGAAATAACTGTGGTTAGCTCTGCCGGCTGCAGCGCTGCTCCAGCTGGTGCGGCGACACCCGATAGGCACAAACACAGCATCGCACACCCCTTCCTCCCCTCCAAACCAAAGACACCCTCGGGCAAGTTCACAGGGTGGGGGGCTGGCCACCTCGAAGTGGCTGGGGACAGCCTGGAGACCCGCCGGTGTGGAGCCCCGTTCACCACCAGAGGAAGCCCCTGGATGGCAGGCGTTAGGCAGATCTGAGACCCGAGCGTGGGAGCGGCCCCGTGGGCCAGACGTGCCCTTTCCACAGGCACCATGAGACCCTCATGTAGCCTTGACTCCGCTCCAGCTCCCTCCCAGGAGATCTCGGTGTCCGTGGCAGGGCTGGGGCACGCCGAGCATCAGGGCAACTAGCCAAACCCCACCATCAGCCAGCAGGCCAGGGGAAAAGGAGAGAGTGGGCTCCTAAACCTTCCTTGGTAGGTTGGTATGGAGCTGGCTGACCTCTCTGGGTGAAGATTTGTCTCTCCAGCCCAGGCAACCACTCTGGGCGGTCTTCTACTGTGGCCGGTGACTGGTTTCCAGTTCTGGCCGCAGCCCTTTGGCAGCCAGGCTGCTCCTCTCCCCAGGCTCAGTGGTTCCCAGCCCACCAGCCCCATGCTGCCCTGGTGCAGAGGAGGGTGGAGGGGGCTGAAGCACCCATGAGGGGGTGAGGACAGAGGGCAGCCTCATAATTTCGCTAGAAGGGGAAGGGCAGGGTGAGCTCACGGCTTCCCAGACGCCAGAGGAACCGCAGGGAGAGGGATGTGTTTTGCAAACGGCAGCCACAAGAAAAGCTTTGGCTGGAGAACCCAGCAGAGCAGAGTGCGGAGAGCCCACCACGGAGCAGCTCTGCTGGTTCCCCTCGAAGGAGCTGCTCCTGCCTGCAAACACCAGCTGGGCTGGTTTTAGAAAGGAGGAGGGATGAGAAGCAGCTTTCTGGGTCACGGAGTCCCAGGGTCTGCTAACGCAGGCCACACGTCACCCTGTCTGCACGCTAACAGAGAAACCAGGCAGCCTGCTCCCCGCTTCTGCCCCGGGCAGGGGAAAGGGCTGGCCCCAGCCTGGCTCAGAAATGGCCCTAGAAGGGGACTGCAGGGCCGTTGCATGGGACTCGCTGAAGCTGGAGGTGGCAACAAGGTAGTAGGTGCTGGGAGGGGAAGAGAGACGCCCTCCCGGAGCCCCACGCCGGGGGGAGGCTCGCAGTCATCATCCAGGGCAGGCGAGTGGTACCCGGAGGGGATGCCAGGCGTGGGAAGGGAGGAGGATGTCACGAGGAAGCAGCTGAAGATGCAGGCTCCGGGGAAACTGGAGCAGCTCCAGCATTCCCCAAGCACAGGCTGTTGGCAGGACCGGCAGACCGAACAACCGGCAGGAACGGTGCTGGCAGAAAACACCCCCGAAGAGAATCCAGCGGGCCGTGGCAGCAGCACTCACGAGCAAGCCAGGAGCTGCCGCGGCGGCGGGTAGGAAGCAAAGCGGAAAGCAAGCACGTACCTGAAGCGCAAAACCAGAGCGTGCCGGGCTCTCCTGCCAGACCTGCATCCAGAGCAAACCGCCTCCCTGCCGGGCATGGATTCAGCAGGCGGCTGGGAGGCCGTGGCTGGGAATTGGCTTAGGGACCTGGCCACGGCTGCCGCGCTTCTCGGCTCGCTGAGCTCCACGTTAATCTCAGCCCAGCTTTCCCTTTTATCCCCTGGTACAACCCCGATACATTTTTTCAATTAGGTCCATCTTTTAAGCTCCGGAGCGCATTTCTAGGAAGGGCTGCGTTGTTTCTCTTGGCCCTCGTGGGCTGATGCTGCGCAGACCGGGACATCCCTGGCACCAGTCCTGCCCGCATCCAGCTAAAGTGCTTCCACGCTGCAGCCGGTGCGGCGCTGCCTGGAAGCGCTCAAGGAGTTACCCGTTACCCCCAGCCCACCTACCGGGTATTTTTTAAGAGCAGCGTTCCCTGCCTCCCCCATCACAGCTCCGGCAGATTGCGAAGCGCCAAGCCCACCGCGCAGCCACGCAGGAACACGGACCGCTTTCACCTTTCCTGCGGTTGCCCTTATCGGAACCCCCCGCCGGCAACCTGCCTCCGTCCTCTCCGAATCCGCCTCTGCCGCCTTTCACAGGGCGACGGCTGAAAACCAAAGGAAAATATGCAGCTAGGGTGTACTTTTGGATGAGAAGTCTGGGTGAAAATGTGGTCTAAAAGCGACAGTAAAAAAAAAAACCCAAAAAAAAACCAAACAAAAAAAAACCCAAACCCAAATCAATCGATAAAGTCCTCAGCGGATACTTGGGCACAGTGAAATCGCTGCCTGCTGCGGGAGGGCGATGGGTAAAGCAAACGAGGAGTTTGCAGCGCAGGAGCACGATGCGTTGAGATGTGTAACTCGAGTCGGGAGTAACGGAGCCGGGGCAGGGTGGGAAGGAAGCAGCTTGCCCTGGTCTGCCTGATCCGGGCCACCTCCCCACAGCTCCTAGAGGCAAGGGTGGGCGACCCAGCTCCGCTCCAGGAGCTGAATTAAAAAACACAAACTAGAGGCGCAGCTCACAAATGCATGCTGAGCGCATTTCCCCTTGAGGCCATTTTCCAAGCTGCAGTCAACCGCAAGTCCACCCCGCTAACAGCCTCCTCCATTAGCATTGGCGGGCTCTTTCCGTGCGGGTAATGCCCTCCGCCCCAGCATCTCGAGATGTTTTACAAATAGCAGCGGCGGCGGCAGAGTGCAGCGATTAGGCCTCAAGCCAGGGAGCAGAGAGACCCGGGTTTGCTTCCTGCATCTGTCACTGTCACCTCTCCCCGGCGCGCATCTCTGCCACTTGGGTAAGAAATTCTTGAGGGCGGGGGGGTGTGTGTGTGCCATCTCTGACGGCGCATCTCCGCAGCGCCATGCGGAGCAGGACTGGGGGCTCTGCACATCTGTCTGCCCCCGGCTCCAGCTGTGCCAGGCGAAGAGGTTGCGGCTCCTCCGTCGTCCTGCCAGCCGAACCGCTCGGCTGCTTCCCGCACCCGCTCCAATGAGCTGAAACAGGTTACACGGTAGGTCTGTGCTCGTTTTCCCGCTGACATAGGCTTAGGGAACATCCCGAGAGCAGCTCAGCCAGCAGACGGGAGGGGGAAAGGGGGAAAACTCCAGCGGCAGCCTGCTTCACTTGCTGAGTGATGAAAAAAAAAAAACCCCAAAGCCCTCATATACACACAGAGCACTGAGCTCAGAGAGAACGCGGCACCAGCACGCTTCCCAGGAACAGTTATCCCACTTGTGAGCACGATCAGACACCCCTTGGCTCTTGCCACCCGTCTGCTCTTCCCACTCGTGACACCACACAAGCCAGGAGGAGCAGAGACCATTCCCGACACGCATCTAGCCCCACCAGTCACCGATTCTCCAAGGAATTTTACAGCAGTCTCATTTCTCAGTGAAAATAATGCCTATGGGCCCCCCATACTCTCTGCTCCCTTCCGGGTTTCTCAAGCTGGATCCTGGAGTTTTTGACTAGAGCCAGAAGTGCCCATGGCCATCAGCTGGTAGCACTCCTGGGGACACGCTTTGTGGCTACCTGGGTCTCAGGTCACTCTGATCCTTAATTTCAAACCGAACTGGCACTTGAAGCAACGCGTGCTCAAGGCTCTTCGCTCTCCTCCTTGTGACTAAAGGATTCAAGGCGAGCACTCACGTGGATGCAGCAGAGTAGCAGGCATCCTCCCACTCAGAAACGCAGGCACTTTGTACTGGTATTTTCAGATACTTGCTGGGTCTGTTTATTACTGTTTTGAAATATTAGCGTCGAGAGTGGAAAAAATAACCCCGCATGGGAACAATTTTTGCATTTCCATGTGCTTGAGGTCCTACGGATGAGGTAAAGAGCTGGGAGTTAAACGTCTGGGCAGGCAAATGCCCCATCTCCAAATCTTGGTGAATAGGGGGGGGAAAAAAAAAATAAATCCTGCATGCCATTAATTCCTAACAAAAAATTAAGACACCCATTCACACTACTGTCTTCCCAGCTACCATGAGGGTTACAACAGCGGAGACATAGATGCCTTCCCCAAGATTTCTTCCCCCAGAAGTTTTAAAAGGAGTTACCTTGAATTCCTCGGATGAATCCAACTGATCGGCCAGCCAGGAAACCAGCATTTGCTCCCGCAGGTAGGTTTGGTACCTCATCAGGAAAGGGGAACACAGCCTTCCCCGAGCCCAGCAGCTTCCTCATTCTTTCACAAGAGCCACCGTGGCTGCAGCCTGCCTTGCTTTATGGAACTGCTGCCTTTTGCCCAGCCTTCAATGCAAATAGGACAGGTGAGAGAAGATCTGAGCACCGCAGCCCCTGTCCTTTTTGCTTAAAGCCAGCCTGGGCTTCTACTGGTAGCAAAACACTGAAAGGACCTCATGTAAAAGCAATGAGAAGATAAAAAAAAGACAAAAAGGGAAAGACAAGGCATTAAAAGCTGCTCCCCTTCCAGCAACGTGTCTCAACAGTTAGTCACAGGGAGCGTTTCCATCAGGTTACAGACTGATGATACACGTTTTGCTTGGTCTTATGAGGGTGAGTACGCGCAAGGAGAGATTAGACTATTAGCATATATACGATCAAAGCTTGATTATGACACCTAGTTACAAAGAATAAGAGATACATTTCCTGTGGCTCAGGAGACACCAGCGCTGGCTGACAGTCTCACATAACTAAGGTAACGTGTCTTGCTAAGGTAACATCTGCCTCTGGAACAATAGGTTACATTTCAGGAGGTGTTTGTACAGAGTACAACCGCCCTCTTCCCGCAGCGCGTGCGATTTCCAGAGTCTACTCCGAACACACGTTGCCAGAGCATTGCCGTTTCCAGGATATCTTTTCAAACAGCTGGGGATGTGTAGTAAAACAGCCACTGGAACGTGTTTGTCTTGCTGCTTGTGAGCTAGATAGATGTTTTCGTCGAACAAGTGAAAACATTTTCCTTTCCTGCAAGTCTATCTGACTCATGCTTAGGAAAGGCTATTGACTAAGTGCCAATCCCTTTTGTAATGCCCACCACACCTTACTACCGCGTGGCTGGGAGACAAACCGAACTTCAAATCTTCATCTCCTCCTTGAACAGGGAGCTGAACCTCAGACCTTGCCTCCTGGCTTTGTGGCATCCGAACTGCAGGGAACTCCACAGCGGGGGCCGACCCGAAGCGTCCTGGTTCTATTCACTACTTCAGAATGGGATTTTAGCCTTATCCCGTCTCTCACCAAAACCAAGAGGAAAACTTGTGCTTATTTAAATAGAAGCAGAAGTAGACCAAGAGGTTTCAACAATCCCACCCCTCGTGTTTTAAAATAAGAACACTAAGGAAAAAGCAGGAACTTGGGAGAGAGGCTGACCATTTGGTGGACATTTGGATGTTCCTTGTAAAAACACTTTTGGGTAGGAAGAGAAGGAAATCTAGAGAAACAATTGCAGGTTGAGGCAATGTTTCACTACAGTTTGACAAACAGCCGTGAGGAGTAAGGCAACAAGACTTACAAAGAACTGTACTAGTCTGACATAAAGCTTCCTTGCCCAATAAACTTATAAAGACCAACGTTAATTAGAAAGACGGACAGAAGCAGAACTAGACTATATCTAGGTTCCTTGATTCAACGTACTAAGATCACTTGCCTTCAACTTGAAGTGATACATTGGACACTGTATGAACGAGTTGAAAATGAGGCATGTTTATAAAACCCCAAAAGACTGCATAAAATTAATAAGGTATTTCACTCTCCTCTTCTTTTGTAGACTCAAACTGTTTTACAACTTTCATCCAAACTCATTAGTGCGCTTCCAGTCCTTTTTACAAGTCATTATGTGAATTGTGAATTTGTTTCTAACCTTGGGTTTAACATATTCAAGCAGTAACTGTGGTTGCACGCCCACGGAGAGCAGGAATCACCGTAGCATTTGGGAATACTGTTTTAACACGTTCTCTGGAGCTATGTCACGCTAAACCACTGCCAAACAAGTGACACATGAGCACGGTACATCATCCTCAGCAGTTCACGTTTTACTGTGCCGACAGAACGACATTTCCAAACCAGGTCAAAAGAAACCGTTAACCTTACATTTTATGTATTAGAGCTTAAAATTGCTCATCTGAGGACAGGACTGATTTTTTTGAAAGGTATTCCCATAAATAAACTGTTAAAAAGTAATCTCTCTGAAGATCAGAAAAGCTTAGTGAAAATTTCGTAATATGAACAGTAGGGACAAGCAGAAGTAGTTCTGGTTTCGAAGGAACAGCAACATTCACTACAACTGGGATGGTATCCACAAGGACAGCTGTAATTGACAGTTTGCAGTTCTTCCAAGTAATCTCACAAAAAAGATGGCTTACGGACACATCACTCTTTGCAGTGTGACATGCCACTCCTTTTTAATCAGTCGGGTTTCCACGCAAGGTACTGAATATTATTCTATTTACATTCAAAAATAGCATTTTTCTCTCTTCAGTACATAGTGGGAACGCCCATAAATTAGTCAGTAGAAACCCCTCTAACACAGGTGGAGGACAGCTTTGTTGATCTCTGGGTTTGTCCAGTCATTCCGGATATCATCCAGGTGATTATCAAAATCTACAAGCGTCTCGTAGGACTTGCTGTCCAAGAGAGATGCAGCGATTCTCTGGGCTTCGGTCCAATCTTCACAAAACTCACTAGGACGTAAAATGACCAGGAATTAAAAGTAATCACAAAGAAAATCTCCACCGCCTCCTCTACTCTGGAGATTAAGCCGCACTCTCTGCAACATGGTCATGGTGATCATATACCACTGCCTGGCTGCAGAAGCTGTCTGCTCTCTCTCGCTACAGCAAAAAACAGTGCTAAAAGCACCATCAGATACACCCACCGCCCTTACACTGTCACTCATCGTAATCAAAGTTTTGCCCTTAACCAGGCAATCTGTTTTTCCTTACTACCTGAACATAAACAAAATCTGAAATTTACTCACACGTGCGGGTCCTTGCACCTCCACTTGTTCTCATGGAGCTCATACACATGAATGGCAGGCTCTACGCACTCCGTTGTAAACTTGGTGTTATCAACCTGTTGTGCAACAGAAAAACGCCACCTTAGTCTCCTCCTCAAGGTCCCAAGTAAAGAAGTGATAATAAAAAAAGTGTTTTTACAAACAGGGCACCTTACACTAACCTGTCCACTGTTCTACCTTCAAATGAGCCAGATTACAGGTTTAAACTGCCAACATTCTTTGTCACTGCAGCAAGGAGGAAAAGCATCTTTTGCTTCATATAAGACGAGAGTTTAAGTAACAGAAAGGGGTCAAAAGTCATGAAAACACTGCGTTCACTCAAGCCTTGCAAGCAGAGAAGGCCTCCACTTCCTTTGAGACGGCAGAGAGCTAACCACAATCTCTTGGTAGTTTTATTAAGAACTTCACTGGCTACAGGTCACTGCATCTCTTCCCCAGAGCATTTGGAGGGAAAGAGAAAATTAGTTACTTCACTATCAAAAGATCCAGAGAATGGCATTTAAATGGCTAGTCCAGCACCACGGTCGTAACATTAACAACACAGAAAGACGAGGGGGGAAAAAAGAAGTAATTTACCATTATGAGCGCTGTATCGTTAAAGCCCTCTGCAATTCTGGAGGCCACCTTTTCCGCAACCTGGTTTGGACTGCAGCACAAGGTAAACGTAACTGTGTTACTTGAACCATGACATTTCAGCTGAAACCAGCAGGAAATATGCTTAAAGAGATGTGAAAATTACACTGCGTGCTTACAAACAGGAACAAGATATCAAGCTGATTCTACACTTGATTGAAGTCAGAAGGCCAAGAAAACCCCAGCTCCTCTCTTCAGCTCATGATCTGGATCTTAGTTATGCTTAGGCAATGGATTTTTGAACTGCAAAATGCTCACTGCAGACCTTATGTGGAATCAATGTTTTGTGGCCTCCTACCTTCTCCCATCAGACCAAAGACCGCAGCCACCTTTGCAGGCATTTAAAAAAGAAACCGAGTCTGCTCCCCAGCTTGCATTTGAACATACTCACTGCCCAGCTTCTCTACCGAAATCAGATAACCTTTTAAAAGAAAACCTTTACTGTGTTTCAAAGATGACAATCTCTACATGGTGCCAGTTATCTTCATAAACAAAATCGGGAGTTTGAAAAAAACAAACCAAGCCTGTGATATTCTTTCAAACCTCAAATAGAACAGACAAACTGTATCTTCTCCTTAAAAATGTCTCCAGTAGGTTTATTGCACTTGCAAAGAAAGGACAAATAATGCCCTGTTAGACACCTTAGCAGTCACACGTATTACTTAAAAAACATACTCGAGGCCGAAGAATATACATTAACAAAATAACTGGGACACAGCCTAATATTTTAAACAAGCTGTTCTTATGTATTTTAAATGCAAGTATGATGTACTCTCATTAGTCCTGATACTAGATTTGTCTAATAGATACAGGGAAAATATTTGATACACATATCTAAAACTATATTGTGGCTCCCTTATTGAAGGTCCCCTTATTGCTTATTGAGTAATTTGACTTAGCTAGCAGGGAAAAAAAAATGACTAATCCTAGGGAAAATAAGTGAAAAAAGATATCTCTGCTTGACTGACATCATCTTCCATTTCAAAAGTGTCCCTTTACCACGTAAGAAAATGCTTCAGTAAAACTCAGAGACTATTAAGCAGTTTAGTAAGAATTAGGTCACTTCTGAAAGACTTTCCAAAAGATACTCAGAGCCATTCGAGTTTACAAGATACGTACTGCACAATCAAATGCGCCTGCAAATTTTGGCTATTTCGCTGACAACTGTAATTAAACTGGTTGGCAGTCGTTCAAAGACTGGCCTTTTATAGTATCCACTAAAGAGGAGTGATTCTGGAAAGACTGGGGTTTCTGCACCTGAACAAAGGCCATATCCACCAGCACCATGAAGACAATGTGAAACCAGATGACAGTTGTCAAGGTTAATCAACACGCACGATTTATGTCAATGATTTTTGTTGGCAGAGTACAAAGTACAACATAAAAGAGCAAACAGAAGGAAATATTGCACCAACACACCTGGCATCTTTCACGCGTTCATTTGCCTGGTAATATCCAGCTATCACGTAGCTATTCTCTTTGCACCAAGAGTCAATCTGAAAAAGTAATTGGAACAATTAAGCCCAGGAAAAAAAAAGAAAAAAAACCCCACAGAACTAAGGAAATCTCATGCGTGTCCTGCAAATAAAATGGCAATTGAATCCTTGCCAATTGCTTCTTTAAATGTATACGTATTTATGTATATTTATGTGTGCTCTCACACACAGAGTTTGGCCAATTTAACTAGAACAGAGAAACCAAACTGAACATTTGGAGAATGATGGCAAACATTAAGCAAATGGAGCAAAAGAGCAAGAAGTTCTCAGTCAAAGCCTGGCCTAAATTTGAATGACAGGACTAATAAAGACCTTCAGCAACGCTGCCTGGGAGAGGAGTCTAGGTCTTACCTATTGTACTTTCTGTTAGTGTTCATTTGACAGAGAGACATTGGAAAATGTTCACCGTGTGGATGTGCGACAGTACTGTCATTTCAAAAAGAGCTTGTTGATTTTATTTCTAAAGTAACATTTCTAGGCTAAAGTGGAAGCATTTTTTTTTACCTTAATTAGCAAATAAAGCTTGATGTGAAAGGCAAATGCGAGGCAGAAAAAGTTTGTCCCATTTCCCGTTTTATTCAACCCACTCAGTTACAAAAAGGCTTTTGCGATAAAATTGTTTTTCTTTTGAGAGTTCACCTGCAGAAATAACTAACCACCGCAGCAACTTATCAAACAATGTGGGTGGATTCTCCACTCTTTAAAACCTTTCAATCAAACCCGAAAACTTTTCTAAAAATACTCTCCAGCTCAGCCACAAGATCAGGGCTTGATGAAGGAACTATTGGCATAAATTCTCTCATCTCTGTTATAGACATGATCAGACCAGGCAGCTCCTCCTTATTTAACACCTGTATGTAAATACCTAAACATATGCATTTATTTGCATGGAATTTACACAACTTTTGAGTTACACAAGTACAAAAGTTTATGTAGTTTTATAAGTGCAGTTTCACCTTGCATACTGCGGTTCTTTCTGCCTTATGCTGGATCTGAATTCCTCCTGCTGAGTCTGTCTTGCTTTGAAAAAGAGAAAAACCAAACATATATATGATGTTTCTCCTTATAACTGAGGCTATCAAGTCAGCATAATAGAGCCCTGAAAGACAAGTGGAGAAAGCAACTAGAATTTTCCTTTGCAGTCCCTAGAGAGCATGCATCAAAAAAACCTCAACAGCTATATTAAAATGGAGTCCAAAAATATATCTGATGCTGACCTGTCGCATCCTGTAAATCAAATCAATCTCATTTTTAGCAATAATTATAGTATTAGACTGCATAAACAAATAAACAAAAAAAGGCATGTGAATAATCCCTCCTTTACAAGGGATGACATGGATTTATGTGATAAAAAAAGAAAAAAAAAAAGCTGTGTAGCCCTGCTATAGCTGAGGGCCAACTGCTGTTTCAATTACAAACCCATTTTGAGGGCTCAGGACTATGGTTTTAATTGTTAGTGGCTTGAAAGCCTGATATTAAAGCCAGAAGCCCAGACACTAAAATTAATAATAATAAAAAAAAGTCCATCAATTAAAAAATTAAAAACCTTAATTCTAAATCAATTTTTGTTGTGTACTGGAAATCATCTTTAAAAAAAAAAAAGAAAGAAAAATGAAAGTATGATTTTTAAGTTCTCAGTTCCCTAAGTGGTAATCAAAAACTGCTTCCGTAAAAACGAACAAAAAAAAAAAAACCACAAAAAAAAGAGAAGGAAAAAAAAAATCTTTTTGGAATTAAAGCTGTTTCCACCTGCAATTTCCAAACACTCTCTAACCGCGGCACTGTCACCACAGGTAGCCTTAGCATCGATTAGCCCTTGATATTTTTAGTCTTGTCCAGCCCTGACAAGGGCAAGCCAACGGGGGACAAATTGTGTCTTGCTTCCACACGGTGCGTGTCACCCCTGAAAAAGCAAAAGTGGCTGCCCTCTGATCTGCTGCAGCCACCAAAGGCGGGTGGCAGAGAGGTTTAGAAGAGCCCTGGGAGGAGAAAGGCTGTAACCCACTGCCATCTGACCCGCTGATCCGGGCAATGGGAAGCCAGCCATGCGAATGGAGGGGGAAGTGCTGCTCGTTTTTTTTTTTGTTTTTTGGTTTTTGTTTTTTTTTTGAGAAGATGTGGTTGCAAAACCACATCAATTAGCTGAGAAATTCAAAGGCACAAAAAACCCATGTGAAACTTAATTCACTTTTTCTTTAATGACTCCATCTTTTGAAAGGGATTTCAAACTGACAAGCTGAAGCGCAAATTAAATACAGGCGCTTCTGCTCTCTCCTCCAGAGCTACAAACCTTCAAGCACTGCCGCGTGTTTAATAAAATCAAATTTTGTTAATTCCTTGTACCTAGGCTGTTGCTAAAGCACTGCTCGCAATTTTTAGCGGTTACCACATGGACAAGCCCGTTTCAAAGCGTATCCTCTATTTTCAGGTGAAATCTGGAGACCATTGCTCCCATTTGATGTTCTGGGATAACTCAGGTCAGAGAAGAGGAGGTGAAACTCCTGGGTCTGGTTCTAGAAAGCCCTCACACATACGACCAGTCCACAGGCTTGACCAAGAATCAGCAGTAATTGAACTGGAAGAGAAACAGATCCCATCAAAGCCTGCCAAAGCTTCAAAATCCTTTAGAAACAGAGGCACTTCGCTACATGCATCGAGTTAACCATGCTAATCTTGCTGATTTATTCAGTAACCATGCGTTATATTGTACAGAACAGGCGAGTGCGCCCTCCTTTTAAACATTGCAACAATAAAATCCAATTTTCATAGCTGCTGTGACAGTATTTATTGACACCTTTGCCTTTGTTTAAACAAAAAAAAAAAGAGAGCAAAAGGCCTTGGGTTCTTGTCAAATGCTGTGTTTTAAAGCTGCCAAGTATCACAGGAGTCATCAACTGTGACTGCAAACCACAATAGATCTTAGCAAGTCCTAATTAGTGTGGGAAATGCCAGGGTTTTCCAATCTTTAGCTTTTTTGTATCAAAACCCAAGAGCAAACACGTAAGACAATGCCACTTCTTTGGTTCCATAATGACTTGCTTACTGTAGATATTTCAGATGTTGCAAGAAACACGATTTATTTCCTAATCATCTGATCCTGTAGCCAGAGCTACACCAGAGCGCTACACTGAAGGCCTAAAGTTCACGAAAATTCACTGCCACCGACCCTGTAGAAAGGCATCTAATCCTGATTTAAAGACAAACCCTACACATACTTTAGATATATGCGTTATTCTATACTTCACTAACAACTTCCACTTACTCATTCCCAGAAGAAAAATGAACTACCATGGTTCAAAAAAGTAAAGTCAAAGCCCTGCCTACGTTAAAGCAATTACAAACAGTATTATTACGTCTTCCCAAGCAGCAACATGAGGAAAACTGTAAACAGAAAATGATTACACTAGCAGCATACATTTCTGTGTTACTCCTGTGCTGTTATACTGGTGTAAATATACTTAAGACTGACAATTCTTGCGTGCTCCACAGCAGTATGGCAAACCTAAACGACGAGGGCTCAAGCTCAGCCCCTGTTCCTATGCCTCCGGCTACATTTCATCATATCCAGGATTCAGAAAGATCTCAACATTTCCCAACTGGAAAACACTGGCACTTATTTACAAATAATTATTTTTTGATGAAGCAATCTATTAAACTGAGGGAAACATTTAGGCCAAGAAGTCTAGAAGAATCAAAAAATAGTTATTTTTACAGATATCAAAAAGGGATGGATTTTCTTCTGTTAATAACCACAAGTCTTTAAATGGACAGAAGGGTCCAGAGCTCAAATCACACCCAGGTCTCACTTCAGTGGTGGCTACCTCCACTGTGAAGGTGCCAAAGCACTTCTTTGCTTTCAGATTTGCACCAGGCCACCCTGACTCCGTATTACAACAAAATCCAAGCATGTTTCCCTCCCTCTATCTTCTGGTTTTGACAAAGGGACTGTCCCCAAATGCCAACCAGAAAGAAGCCATGGCCCAATGTAGGATGGCTCCCAGTTTTCACAACCAGGGGGCTGAAGCTGGAAAGTGCCAGCCTGACACTGTTCTCATCCTATCTTTGTGACGACAGGGGGGAAAAGAGATTACCCCACAATGACTTACTGCTCTTCCACACCAGCGGGCAAGGTAGGGGATACTGTAACAGGCAATGCTTGGCTGTCCCCAGCTATTCCATGGTTAATTAACCAACAGCAAGCTTGCAATACACCAAGTGAGATTTCAAATCCACGACAGACCTGCAGTATGAAGAGACTTCATTTTTTTTCCTATTTAGGCTAATGACTTCCATAAATGGGGAAAGGACACCAAAATGAATTAAGAAATACATACTTATATGCATCTATACACTCTTTCCTGGGGACAAGCATGCCCTTTACCAATTAGCTGATACTGCTTTGAAGTGCCTTTAGGTAAGCTAGGAAAAGCTTTTTCTGCTGTAGAATAAGGACATTCCCTCTGGGAGTTATTCTGGGATAATGACACCAATATAAATAGCAGTGTTTATGCACTGAAAAAGAAATTAGAGAAAACTACGTGGCTCTGTAGTTTTCTGCTGCTTCCGCAGCAGAAAGCTGTACAGCAGATAGGCCCCAGGGGCTTTTCCACTCTAGAAACACCCCGCTCACCCCACAGATTTGGCCACCGCTACCGCAGGGCTGGCAGAGCTACCCCAGCACTCCAAGTTCCCTCTGCACCAGCCCTTCCTCACCCTGGCCGCACACCCCAAGCTCTGCCAGGGCCTGGACACAACCCCCACCGCCACCAGCCCCTCGCTCCTGGGCCTAGAGAAAGGCCTACAGCCTTACCAGGGTGAGGGCCACCTCCAGCATGGGCGCTAGGGCCAGGGTGCCGTGGAAGAGTGGGATACAGTCGACGAAGAGCGAGGGGGGCCCGGCCTGGTCACGGCGCGGGGCGCCCGACGGCCGCTCGGCCACCAGCAGCCCGTTCACGGCGCAGTGCGGGTACTTAGCGCCGTGCAGCACCATTTTGCAGTAGGCCTGCGTGGTCAGCTTCATCCTGCCGCGGACACACAGCCCCGCGGACACCGCGCACCGACCCCTGTCTCGGTCCCACCGCCTCCCCTCAGGCCACCCGCCGTCAAGTGTCGCCAAAAGCCGCCAAGCGCCGCCGGCGCGGTCGTAAAACAAGCGGGCGACGGTCCGCCCGCATCCCGTCGGCCCCTGGGGCGGGGGCCGCTCCTTTGCGGCGCCTCTCTCGCCCGCGTCTCCCGGCGTGCACCGCGCTTCCGCTCGGCGGCTCCTTCCGGTCGCAGCCCGGCGTAGAGGACGGTCGCCAGGTCGTCGGGCCACGACGGGCGGCGGGGCCGGGAGAGGGGTACAGGGGGTACCTGCTGGCCACCACCGGCAGGGCAGGTCCTCCCCGCCACCTCCATCCGCGGCGGGCGGATAGGGCAGCCCCGGTTGGGGAGGAGGGGGATGAGGGGGGGGCGCTGCGGCCTCCCCCTCCTCTTGATGGGACCTCAGGGCTGCCCCGTGTCGGTGCGGCGTCATATCGCGGGTGTTACGTCGTGTCGGGCGGGCGTAAGGCGTCGCCGCCGTGGGTGACACCGTGGGGGAGGGGGGCGCTTCCCCGCGCCGTGAGCTCCACGGCAAGGTCAGGCGTGGGCCGCAAGCTCCGAGCTCACGTATCGGGCGGTCGTGGGGCTTTTAGCTGAGATCAGGGGCCTTTGAGGAATCCTGGAGCGAGCCCTTGTGTGGGCATCCGGGTCTGTGGGAGAAGCCGTTAGTTGGGTGTCTGCCCTTCCTTGGACATGCGGGTATTGTTTGCTGCTGGAGCGTTTCTTCAGTGGATGCAAGATGTGTTTAGACTCGGCTGGCTTGGGGCTCCTGGCTTGCGCCCGGTAATGATTTCCTACTGAGTTAGAGCATCCTGGAAGGCTGACTTGAAGAAGGGAACTTGTTTGAACTTGAGGTTTTTGAGCCTAAATACAGGAGACTGCAGGGGAAAAAAGGGAGCAGAGGAAAACTCATCCAAGTCACTTGTGGTTCAGTCGTTTGGTGTGGTGTGCCGCTCTTCAGAGAAGGCACAGGAAAGCTCTAGGCTGGCTTTTCTTTTTTATAGACGAGTAGAGAATAGTGTTCTTTCACCTTTTACATGTTCACTGTCTTTACCTGACACTGGCTTACCTGCTGTTGTTTTGTCCCAACAGGATGTTGGCTTCAAGGGCATTCAGCCTTATTGGCAAGAGAGCCCTTTCCACCTCCATCTGTGTGAGAGCGCACGGACATGGTAGGTGGCAACTGCAATGGTAAAACAAGCACTTTTCGAGGAAGAACACAAAAAGTTACAGCTGGGGTTTGGGTAAGGAAGGAATGGGGATAGAAGGGGGGGTTGGCGAGGCTGGTGCCTTGCCTGGTGGCAAGAGATCTGAGCAGGCTGTGCCAGCAGATGGCATTGTGGAGGTACAGACAGGGCTGGCCGCCACTGGGGAGGCAGAAACTAGGGTGGAAAAGGTGTAGAGAGCTTCTAGGTATTTGGTAGGGGAGGCGATTGCTGTGACAACTGGAGACAGAGGGGGCTAAGGCATTAATAAAGTCATTTTGGCTATTACCTTTTATGTAGATCTCCCTTCTGCTGTATTCTTACACTCTTAAAATAGCACCCATTTTAAATGCTTCATCTGGAAATCTTTTTCGTCCTGGATTCCATAACTGTCATCACGTTTTTGACTGAGCTGTTATTCTTCTGTATTGTGACCTGTAAGAGATGTTTGCACAGGAGTCAGAAGCTTGAATGGGTGTCTGTTCTGTTCCCTTGTGCAGCTGGTGTTGTCAAAGCAGAGGATTTCAGCCTCCCAGCCTATGTCGACCGTCGTGACGTTCCCCTGCCTGATGTGGCCTTTGTAAGGGATCTCTCTGCTCAGCAGAAGGCGCTGAAAGAGAAGGAGAAGGCCTCCTGGACTGCTCTCTCTGTCGATGAGAAAGTTGAATGTAAGTAATGGGGGCTTTAAGTAACCTTACAGCTAGCAATGATGCAATCTAACCTGTTCATTATCGCCGGCTTCTATTAGAAAGACCACCACAGACAGTGCTTGTTAGGGCTGCTGTTAAACCCTGCTCTTTCCAATGGCTCTATGAGCAGAGCTGTGAGCCGTGAAGGAGCTTTGTTAATTACGATGGAACTCCTTGTGTGTACACAAGCGGAGATCGATGGTTTGTGTTCCTGGGATCCTTGGTGCTGTTTCAAAAAGTTAAAAGCGCCTGCCGCGGTGTCTGTTGGGTGCCTGAGGTCAAGTTCAGCAATTTCTCCTTATTCCAGTAAACAAATAATAATTATATTTGTTTCTTGATTCCCATCTGCTTTCAACAAGCCAGAAAAAAATCTCTTCCTTATAACAATGTGTAATTGTTAGTCCAGCTGAGTAAAATGAAGCCTGTGTATTTGAATGTTAGCGACCACTGACCTTAGAATTACCGAATTTCAGGTAATTAAAAGTGCCAAGCACGTGGTTTGACTTGCAAATAACACTGCATCACCTTTTCTAACTGCCGTCATGGTATGCAAGCGAGAAGTTAATCTGTGAACAGCGCCGTGTCCACCCGTGTCACAGTGAGAAGGTGTAAAACGCTTTTGGGAACCGCTCAAACATTTGTGAGCACTCTCCAAATCTGTTGCTGTTTTGAACTTCAGAATCTTTTGGGCCTTAGTGGCAAAGCTGAGAGAAGCGTTTTGAGATAGAAGCATTGAAATTATTTGTGCTAGGAGGCTTAGCAGTCAGTAACCATACTGGGAACCGGGGGGAAGGAAGGAGAGTGCCATTTCTCCTCTGTCAGGTCTGTATTGCAATTTTTGCACAAGTTAACAGTAATCTATAAAATAGAGACTAACACTGACCTGGTGGGGGGTGAAACACGTGAGGGGATGGTGAAATACCACTCATTTACTTCGTCACAAGTCTTGGCCAGCTAATTCGGAAGCTATTTTAACATCCTTTCCTGTTTGGTTAGTTTTAGGCTTTGGTTACTTCCCTCTGGAGTGCGGCAATTTGCTGGAAAAGTAAAAGAAATTATTTGATGCTTTAACTTTTTTGCAGTGTATCGTATCAAGTTTAACGAGACCTATGCAGAAATGAACAAAGGAACAAACGAATGGAAGACCGTCCTCGGTGGAGTATTGTTCTTTCTTGGTGTAACCGGTCTCATCCTCATTTGGCAGAAACATTATAGTAAGTAGATGCCATACGGTGTTAAGTCTTAAATTAGGAGCAAGATCAATTGATACCTGATGGGAAATGAGACAATTTTCCGTAAACTGCTCGGGGGTTCAGAATGGTGCATCCAGTAGCTGTTCTGGTGACCGCATGGTGGTTGCTGTTTGTTAGTTCCTGAAAACTCAATTCTGGAGTTGTAACTTCGGCGGAGATCAGCGGGTACATAGTGTAAATGTTTAGGAAGCTGACTTGTGGAAAGGTGGAGGTGGTGGAGAGAGCTTTGGTGGGAGGAGAGGAAAGGGAGGGGAAGAGTGGTGATACAGTAATGATCCCAGAGCTTCCCCTCTCTGTGAAATCTGCTGTCGCAAAAGCTTATTGCGGCCTTGGTAGTAAACATTTGGGTTTCTGCCATGTTTGGCTTCCTTCCCGGCTAACAATCCTACCTCGAGGGAGCCCTCCAGCTGCCGTGAGGCAGAGCACGCAGTTAAATGAGCTGCTCTCCATCTTGAGCCTTGGTCTACTCGTGGTGAAGGTTGAGAAGGCGGCTGTTGTCTTGGTACAAGCCTTTACTGATGAATGTGAAACTGCTAGAGAATCAACGCGGGAATCCGGTCTGAGCTAAATGCTGCAAAAACGGGATTTAGGGAATGTAGGTTTGAACAGGTGATGGCGTGCACGTGATCAGCACTGATGGCTTCGGGGGGAAAAAAACTTTTCATTAACTAAACTTTTACCTCTGTTCCCAACGTGCTTATTTTGTATCACGATGTAATTCCACCTGCTGTTGAATTGCAGTGTACGGCCCTATTCCGCACACCTTCTCTGACGAGTGGCTGTCAGCACAGACGAAGAGAATGTTGGACATGCGGATTAATCCTGTGGAGGGCATCTCTGCCCAGTGGGATTTTGAGAAGAACGAATGGAAGAAGTGAAGCAACTCAGTGGAACCTGCTCGGCTTGAATATGAAATGATTCCATCACCTGTGTGTGACCTCGTTGCTTATTTACTGGAACAACCTCTCCACCTACATAGATGCTAATAAATGTCTGGTTAACTTGAAAGTTTCCTTTTATTGGTCTTCAAATGCGTTTGTTGTGATGGTGATCTGTAGTGCAGGCGGAGGGGCAAAGCTTTCCCAAATGGTCCTGTCGTGCTTGGTGTATAATCAGTTAAAGGGAATGTTTCTGGGGCACAGCCAGCAGTCCCGCTGTGCAGAGCTCTGAGCTACATGTAAGGTAAGCAGATCCCAGCTCCTGCGGAGGCTCCGCGTCCCAAAACCGCTCCAAAAATAGCATGTCAGCGCTCCGAAAGGCAGCAGCGCGAGGCAAACCAGGCAGGTTGTGTACTGGGATCAAGGCTCCTCCATCTGTCCTCCTCCTCGCGGAGGGAATCTGTTCTCAATGGCACGGGCAGGCTGCAGACCTCGCTCCAGTATCCCGTGCAGACTCCAGCAAGGAAGAGAGAGAATTAGAACTAGTTCAGCCAAGAATAGGTTTAGATGAAACCCTGAAGCGTGTTTCATGCCTTGCCTCTTGCGTGAGGTGACTGTTGGAGGGGATCGCTGCAGCTGGGGGAGGGAATGAAATGCTGCATTTAGTGGGAGCATCTCGGAGCTTTTATTAAATGCAGTGGTCTGAACAAGTTCTGGTTTGTGGCTTAATGTTCTCAGGGCCTGAGCTAAGAAAGCTGGCGCCTTTGCTGCGCTCTGCCGAATTTCTTCCTTCAGCTAATCTGGTGTGTCCCCTAGGCTTTCTGCAAGCAAACTTCTGCCTTCGGTTTAAAAACACCTCTCGGAAGACCAAAACTACTAAACCAAAAACTACTGGAATAAGTTTCAACTTTGTTTTTTTATTTTCTTCTCGGTTACAGGAGAGGTTTTTTTTTTAATGTCATGTTTTTTAAATCCCTGTGTGTATTTAGCAGCCGTGATGGGAAGCCTGGGGAGTCTCAGCCACTTGTGATGCCTCACAGTGCTGGGGGCTGGCCAGCCTTGCCCTTGTGGTCAGAGAGGTTCGGGGAAGGTTTGGTGGGAGTTAAGCGATGGGCTCCCCTTCCTGCATCTGAAACGTCCCGAGGTGAAACGTTTGTCTCTCCAGGATGCTGCGAAGGGCGTTACAAGGATGACAGAATTGTGGACTGGTGATGGCTGTGGGGTTCTCGCCGTGCTCGTGGTTTGCTTTTCTCTGCTCTTTGTACGGCTCATGCCCCTGGCAGGCTGATAGCACCGACCCGGGAGGGAGCCGGGGAGCTGCTAGGTGTATCTGCTTTGAAAATTGGGAGTTTGGAAGCATGCGCTGGAATTGCAGCGCTACTTTACAGCTCCTCTTATCTCCCTTCCTTCCGGGAGGGAGGGAGGAAGGGGGAGATGGGTTTATCCCCAGTGCTCCGTTAGCTGCACGTCGGCTCGTGCCATGCTCTGGTTTTCGAGTTAAGTGCCTTATTCTGAATTCTGCTCTCGTTGCTGTGACGGGGAGGAATCAGCATGAACGGGAGACAAATCCTCCTGAGTGCAGGGCTTGTACCAGCCTGTAGCATCCCAGAGTGAAGCCCAGCGAGCGTTGCCGGGACGAGGGAGTGATTCCTCCCTGGCGCCCTCCTCTTCGCCCTCCCCGAAAGGCTGCAAAAGCCCCAGGGAGACTGGGAGAGAAACCTGAGCCTCGCCACGGCCCCAAATCCTTATTTCATCCTCCCCTGGCTGGCACCAGCCACTCTCTTCTGTCCCCTTCACCCGTCAGTGCAGCAGCAGAGACCTGCCGGAACAGCCTGCTGCCGGTAAGTGAGCTGAGTTTGCCAGGGCTCTGCACGCTCCCCTCCTGGCACGTGTTCTCCCTTCCTCCTGCTCGCGGCAGAGGGATGCACTGTCAGAGGGGGAGCAGATCTCACCATCCTGTCTGGGATTTTCGGGACACTTTATTTGCAGGTAGCCTTGGATACTGAGAAACTACCCGACTCCTGACCCTGAGGAGAGAAAAACCATGGGGAGTGGAATGAGCAAGGTACTGGGAGGATGGTGGGGTGGTGGCCAGCATGTTCTCCTTGGGCAGGACCTTTCTCCTGCAGGCCAGGGGGATGCCTGTTCCCACATCGCCACGATGCCCTAAATATGACCGTTTGCATCTTCCCGTTCTCATTCCCCTTTGAAACTCCAAGCACTTAAGAAAGGGAATTAAGAAAGCAAACGGTGATCCCCAGATTTATATCCGAGGTGATGAGCTAAGTGCCTGCGGGTATTAGAAAAGTGTCAGCTGGCTTTAGACGCTTCTCCCTTGGGCGGTAAGGCTGTGGCATTAGCATGCTTAGGGCTGACGGGGGTCCCTGCAGGGAAATTTCCTCCCCTTGCCACCCCCGGGACGTGTCTGTGCCCGGCGGCCATGCACTGTGAGGGGGGGGAGTGGGGTTTTACTGCTGCTTGTTGCTCAGATGAACTCCAGGGCTGGCAGAGGGGATTGATTTCTGTTTGTATCCTTAAATAACCACTTGGTATGTGCGTTATCCAGTTTAAAATTAGACTCTGGGACAACAACGGGGAGACCAGATGAGGGCAAACTCTCTCTGAGCGGCCCTGGTGCGATTTAACACTGGGGTTTCACCGCCCGTGGACGCAGCCCAACCTGCCAAGTGGCTTTTTACAGCCTCCCTGGTTCCACCAAGCCCTCCTGGGGAGCTCGGGCTGCCTTTGCCGGGGGCTGGGTTGATGCAGACACATTTGTGTCGCAGGATCTGGCTTTGACTTGATGAGACTCAGGGCTCAGCATCCCCCTTCCAGTGGTAACAGCGTGTTCTGTGCTGGGCACAGACTTTTGCTCAATCCAGGTGTTGGCAGACCCAGGAGCGGGCTGGGGTTCAGCTGAACGGTAAAGTTGGGCTGGACGTGACCCAGCGCTGTCGAAAACCCTTCCTACAGCCTCCCAAACCAGGCGTCTTCTGCCAGATTGGGTGCAAACGAGTGCGACTGGGAACCAGCTCTTCCTTTCTGTGCCCCTGGAAGCTGCTCTGGCAGGCTCTTACACCCCGTAAATACTCTGAGCTGCCCCTTTTTCTCCTTCATAACCCTGCAGCGGGGAGTTGGAGACCGAATTTGTGTACTTGATGGCGCTTACTGCAACATCCTGGCCAGAAAAGTACTATAAATAGCCTGTGCCTTTGCCAGTCTGTCCCCAGCTGGCAGAGGCAACCTTTGAAACTGTTTGCTGGAGGTGGTTGCTATAGAACAGCGAAATAAAACCGAGCTGTAGCAGGGCTGGCCTGCCTCTGGGAGATGCGGGGGGGGTCCCTGCTGGAGCCCCAGCTTGAAGGAGGAGGCTGGGGTGGGCTGAGCTGTTTGGGCAATCCAGCCCCCCAGCCTTTCTGATTGCGATAGGACGACATGCAAGACCCTTCCATTTATGTGCTGAGTTTTCCTGAGCTCTGTGCTCCTGGAGGGGTTTGGGCTGGTGGTTTGAGTGGGCTCAGCCTTGGCTGTTCGTTAATGAAGATGGTTCACTTATTAGATGCTCGGTTTATCATTGACTGGGAAGTTTGGTGCCAGATGCCCTGGTTCTGCTGGTACCACGCATGCAGCTTGATGCTCCTGCCCTGTCGGATGCACGTTGTGCCTGGCGCTGTCTGAAATCTCTCTCCTTTTTGTCACCTCCCAGGTTGTCAAAGGCCTTTACCTCGGGAATATCCGCGGTGAGTGCCTTTCCCTGCTCCCTGGGCAGCTGGCGGGGCTGGAGGAGCCCCTCTCCTCAAGGGCTCCCTCCTCAAGGGGGATCCAAAGCCTCAAAAAAGCCTCATCCCAATTTCAAGTGGCCCAGTGCAGCCCTAGCCCAGGAGAGGGACACCTGCAGGGAGCTGCGGTCACCAGCCATGCTGGAGCACCAGGGAACCCCTGGCATGGCCGGAAACCTCCCTGTGTTTGCTGAGGCAATATTTACAGTGGGCCAACTCCTGGCTTTCTCGCTGGGGCCGTGGGGAGCAGGGCGAAGCTCAGGTTTCGCCCAACAGCAAGGACGCAACAGCCTTTTCCATATTAGCGGTGTCATTTCTGATGCCGGGGGGTGGTTTTAGGAGCCTGCTGAATGCCCAGTGCATCCAAGGGGGGTTTTGCTTTGATGGAGGAGTGTCGCGATGCTCGGTCTTCCTTCCTGCATCGTGCGGGGTGAGAGGCAGCGGGAAGGGCTGGCACCGGGATCAAGGGGCTGGGGGTGATGGATACGGGCTGCTGGTGGGTGCTCGGTCCAGCAGACTTCCCAGGAGGGCAGGCGATTCAGGTGCCGCCTCTGCTTCCAGACTCTGAGGACCGGGAAAACCTGCTGAGGAACGGGGTGACGCACATCCTCTCCGTCCACAACAGGGCCAAGCCGGTGCTGGAGGTGAGCGCCCAGGTGTGGGGGACCACCCCGGGGGGGCAGGGGCTGGCAAGGTGCGGATGGGACACACGCTGTTCTCCTGGCGTGGGAGCAGAAAGGGGAGAAGCCATGCTGGCTTTTTGCACCAGTTTGCACCACGCGATGCTCAATGGCACCCAAAGAAGCTCAAGCGCTGGCTTTCGGAGGGGAGAGAGCGCGGGGGAGCGGGATGTTTTGGGGGGCACGGCCACCCCCTGGGTGATTTTTAGGGCGAAGGTGTGGGGCCGGGATCCGGCGGGGCGCCCGGTGCTGCCGCGGAGAAAACCGCGAGAGGGCGGCGGCGCCCCGCGGATGGCGCCGCCGGGGCCGCCTCCAGCCCCGACGGGGAGGCGCGGGGGGGCACAGCGGCACCCGGAGCACCCCCCCGCCTCCAGGACAGGGGTCCCGGGTCACCCCGGCTTTGTCTGCCCCGTCGCCCCACCCCTCGCGGACCCCGGAGTGCTGCGGACCCCTCGGGGAGTGGGTGGGGAAACTGAGGCAGAAGGGAGCTGCCCGGTGGGTAGATGCTGGAGGTGATGGCCGCGTCTTTCGCACACAAATCCTGCCCGTATGGACCCGTGGGCCGGACGGAGCCTGCAGCAGGAGGAGCAGCCCCGTGTGGGGTCCATGTGCGGGATGCTCGGGCCATCTCGCAGCTGATGGCCGCATGCAACTTGCACTTCATCCCTGTGTCGGACATGCTGCCAGCTCCCAAATCCCGCGATGCTGCAGAAGGCGAAGGGGGCTGCTTGGACCCCTTGTCCTTTGGGGCCACGATGGGCAGGGAGCCTCAGCGAAACACCGGCTCGAGCCCTTTCCTTGCTAAGGCATTGAGTAACGCGGAGAGAGGAGAGAGAAGGAAGGAGGCTGCATGAAATGGGTGCAGAGAAACGGCTGGTGGCTGGAGAAGGGGCAGCAGCTGGGGCTGGCGGGGCTCGGGGCACGGCCAGACGGGGAGCAAACCACACGGCGAGCTTACAACACGGAGCAAGCCGCCGGGCTGGCGGAAAGGGGAACCGGAAAGGCATGGTGGGTTGAGCAATGTGTCAATCACAGCCCTGGGTTGGGAACCACAAACCCCAGCACCGGTCCCATGCGTGGCCCAGCTCCCCGAGGCGGGATGGGGGCACCCGGCCCCGCAGGGAAGGGGAAGCCACCAGGAGCCCGGCAGTTAATCCGGGATCGGGGTGTGGGTTGGGGTTTGGCGAGGAGTGGGGTCGCTTTAGCTGCTCCACTGGTTGGCATGGTGGCTTTGCCGGCACGGTGGCTCTCCTCACCGTGGGGAGGTCAGGCTGGAGCCAGGCATGGTGGGTCTCAGCCAGGTTTTGGGAAGCCGCAGCCCATCATGGCTTATCCCACCAAACCTGCCGGTATTTGCTTGCTGGTCCCCGTGCCCCTGCCTGGTGCCATGGTCCCCTTCCACCCACCGAGCTCCTGCCTGCCCCCGCCATCCCCTGCGTGCTGGGGAGGCGCGGTTTGGCCAGGGATGTGGATGAGGAACCCACCAGCTCCGTTTCCCTCCCAGCCTCTCCCGCAGCTTCTCCAGGCGGGGAGCAGCTGGCTGGCACGCCACCACGAGCCGGCAAGTGCCACATCACTGCGGTACCGTGTCCCCATCCAGCGAGAGGCTGCAGGATGGCGGGGACGAGTGTGAGACAGGGCTGGGGAGGATGGATGGGACGGAGAGGTGATGCACGGGAAAGCCCGCCCGTGCTCGTCCTCACAATATGGGTCTTTCCAGCGTGGGAATATCGCCGTGCCCATCCCACTTTGCCCCTTCTCTTAAATAATTGGCTTTTTCCAGCCTCACGATTTGCCCTGGGCTAGAGGGAAGCGAGGGTGGCCCGTGGGGTTGGACTGCATCAGCCCATGGAGGACCTTTGGGCAGTGATGCCACAAGCTGATGGAGATGGGGCAGTCCCTGGTGCGTGGCCATTTCAGCTCCAGCTGGCAGGATTTCCACCCATTTCGCTAAGAAAGTTAAAAAAAAAAAATAGCCAAACCCTCAGATGAAAAGGATCTAATTTTAACTCAGAACAGGGAGGATCGAGGAAGCGATGTTTTAAAGAAAGGAAAGTAATGTGACCTACGTCAACATGCGGCAGGATGATTTATTGTGTATTAAAAGGACCGGGAGGAAATAACTCATTGATGAGAGCGACTTCATCGGTGCGTGTTCGCACACGTCTTCCTGACGGGGCTTGTCCGTCGGGGTCCTGGGAAAGGCATGGCTCAATTTGGGGGGGCTCCTGAGCATCGTAGCCATTCCCCACAGCCTGGCCTCTCCTCCGGGTTGAAATGGGGAAGAAATAGCCTGGGATGGGATGGATGCGACCCTTCGTGGTTCTCTCTACCCACGGGGCGCAGGGTGATGGCACCCAAAAGCGGATTGTGGCTTTCTCCTCACCAAAGGGTCAGCTGGGGATAGGGGGGGGGGAAAGAGAGAAATGGGAGATTTTGTGTTTGTCAGAGGTACCTTATTGCTGCAACCGTCTTTGTATTGCAGGACATGACCTATCTCTGTATCTCGGCCTCGGATTCATCCAGTCAAAACCTGTAAGTCGTTTGCCGTCCTTTCGCCTCCCAGCATCGCGCGCTGGTAGTTGTTGGCCAAGAAAAGTTCAGATTCTGCAGAACGAAGGGTCAGTTCATTCATGCTGCAAAACATTGGCGTCATCGCTGAGCTTGACAGAAGCGGCGGTTCGTTCTCAGGGGGTAAACAGCATTTGTAGGGGTTAAAATTTGCCTCTGTGTGTGTGTTTGCAGTCAGTAAATGTGATTTTTCCATCAAGTTTCAGAATTATTCTGCTGGGCAGGGTTGGAAATCGGAGCATTAGAAAGACAATGATTTTTCTTGGTCTTCCAAACATTTTCTTGGAAAGAGAAATATTTATTAAAATAGAAGTTTGGGGTTTTTCCCCCCCCGCCATACAAAGCATAGGTACTCATAAATCTTTTTAACAATGTTCTCGAGATGAAGCAGGCAAGAGATGCTGCAAGGAAGCCCCAGGATTTCATGGGGTGCCATGAGTGCAGGCGCTGCTGGCGCTGGGGGGTTCCCAGCACCCTGCTGCTGCTTTGGGCATCCATAAACCATCCCTTGCAACCAGAAAATGGGTGACGCCCAGGGATTTTTCTCACCAACCAAACCCTAAAAAGGATCGAAACCTCGTGCGCGGCGACTGGAGCGAAGCCCGTCTGTGGAGGTGCTGGTTTTCCAGCATCCCTGGGAGCAGCCGTGCCCGGGGGGTGTGATTCTGCTTGCTCACGCTCCCGCTGAGCGGAAAGAGAAGCTTTACAAGAAAACCCTGCCTCAGCAAGAACTGGGTTTTTTTGGTTGTTACTTTTTCCCTCTACTCCCATTTCTTCGCATTCGTAGCATGTCTACTGAAACAAAAAAAAAAAAAAAAAAAAAAAACAAAAGG
>VWZL01005067.1:32604-70656 GCA_013396915.1 Stercorarius parasiticus
GGGGGCGTGGGGAAGAAGATAAGACTGGCTGCCGGAAGGAAGGCTTATTCAAGGAACTATTTTCTGCTTGTCAGTTTATGCCTTGGATTTCACAACCCTGGTGTCCTGCAGAGGAGATGCTTGTGACTTAGGACCTCGGTGGCTCTCAGCATTACCAGGCTCCGCGCTTTGAGGCTGGAAAAGCGCGGGGAGAGAGCTTTCCTCTGGCTGAGTGCCTGGGGGGGGGGGCGGAAATCCCCGTGGAGTGGGTAAGGATGGATGGGGCGGCTGAAGCGCCCACCTGCCTCCCTCTGGGATGGGTCGGGAGAGCCGTGCTGTGCGCATGGAGCGGGCTGGAGGCTGGCAGCAACCCTGCTGAGGGAGCCGGAGGCAAAAGCATCGTGTCCTTGCAAGCATGGTGCATCCCTGATGGTCCCAACCCGGGGGGATGAAGTGGAGGACCGGGATATGGAGAGCTTGGATCTATGTAGGCAACACGTGCAGGCCCTGGGGGATGCTGTCTGCTCTGCGAAGATAAGCGGGACAAGGCAAAATCGCCTGGGACAAGCTTGAGGCAGGGAAAGCCCCTCCAAAGAGTGATGCTCTGTTTGCTACCGGGGTCACAGAGGAGGCACGTCTGTAGCCCACAAGGAGCGATGGACTGACATCTCCTTCCAAGGCTGAGTGGCTCGATATCTGACCACAGCTTCAGAGACTCCCCCATCTCTCCTCCTCTTCCCGGGCAGCAGAACCCCCTGCTGTTTGTATGCAAAAACGTCCTCGGCTGGTTTTTTAGAAGGAGCCCTGCCCTTCCCGGGAAGGGTGAGGATCAGCGTCCCCTTCCGTCCTCCTTCCAGGGCAGGGTGAAGAGGACCCCCTTCGATGGGCTGGCAGGGATGGGGGAGGTTTTAGAGGGTTCGGCCTTGTTGCCCACAGGGAAGGTGTCTCTGAGCCCTGGAGGGCTCTCGGGGGGGGGATGCGCCGGGAGCGAGCCCTCGGCGAGGGGCACAGGGGGAATAACTCCGCAGTAGCTCGTGCCTTGGCTTCTGAGAAATCAGGAAGGCTGTGCAGGCGGACGCCCACCCCATCACGTGGAGGCAGAGGAAGTCCGGTGCTAGGGCAGAGGCGCTGCCGGCTCCCGTGCTCGCAGCCCAAGTGATCCGAAAATCAAGTTTTTTTGCCTCAAAACTACCCCAAGGCTTGGTGCGGCTGTACGAGCGAGCAGGGACGGGCAGTGTTTATTGAAAATATGTGCCAAGGAGCCGAATACCTGGCTCGGCGTGGGCTCTCGGAGATGCCCTCTGTCCTTGGGAGGGATTGGCAGTGGCTTCCAGCATCCCCTGCAGTGATGAGCAGGTGGGCTGCGTCTCACTGGAGCCTGCACAATCCTCCCATGAACACCCACCTCTATCTCATCGGTACATACGGAGTTATTTTATCCTGTTTACTAGGTCTCCGTGCCTTCAAAAAGATGGGTGCTGCTCAGGCTGGGAGAGTTGGTGGTGTTCAGTCTGGAGAAGAGAAGGCTCTGAGGAGACCTTATAGCCCCTTCCAGTACCTGAAGGGGACCTACAAGAAAGCTGGAGGAGGATTTTTTGCAAGGGCATGTAGTGATAGGATGAGGGGTAATGGCTTCGAACTGGAAGAGGGTAGAATTAGATTTGATATTAGGAAGAAATTCTTTACTGTGACAGCGGTGAGCCCCTGGCCCAGGTTGCCCAGAGAAGCTGTGGCTGCCCCATCCCTGGAGGGGTTCAAGGCCAGGCTGGACGGGGCTTGGAGCAACCTGGGCTGGTGGGAGGTGTCCCTGCCCAGGGCAGGGAGTTGGAAGTGGATGATCTTTAAGGTCCCTTCCAACCCAAACCATTCCATGATTCATATGTCTGAGCATGCAGGTCAGGAGAGAAGCACCATAGCGTGTTGCAGCTGAGCTGCCAGAAAGCGCTGGCTCCCTGACCTGCCCCAGAAAACCAGGAGTTTTCTGCTGCAAAACTCCCTCGTTGGGGTTAAGGTGCTCCCTCTGCCTTGCCGGCAGTTACTGGTTATACTTTGGTTACCGCTTATGCCTTGTAATGCAGGCAGCTATCTGGGGACAGCACAAGCCTGAGTTGTTGCTGGCAGCCCTGCCTCTGGGCATGGGCACCTCTCCGTGCCCTCCCTGGGGTGGGAAGGGGCTGGAGGGGCTGCTTGGGGTGAGGAGGGGAAGGGAGTTGCACCATTTGGAGACCTGCAGGCAAAATGCCTCGGGAGCCACCTTCTCCCTGCCTTCTTCCCTGCTGGCATCTTTACCTTGGAGGGAACTCAGTGTTTTTGGCATCGTATGGGAATTTGGGGTGAGGCGATGGCTTAGGACAGCCTCTGAGATGGGGATGTGCATGTCCCTTGGGCACAAGATGACACGTTACCTGGAGGCTGTCTCCCTGGGGTCCTCCCTGAGCTGGTTTGGCTGATGGCATCACCCTGTTCCTGATTCCTTGGGAGCAGGAAATCCCTTGGAAAGTCTCCCAGGTCATTTCCTTCCTGGCGGATGAAGATCAGCCCCCTCTGCCTTCGCTGGGCAGAGGAAGGATCGCTGTTCCCACCCCATGCCGGTGGCCCCAGGGCGGTGGGAAGTCCTTGGTGGGGGACATGAGTGGTGGTGTGGCCAGGCGCCTTCCAGGGGTGGGCAACCCTCCCATCCTCACCTCCCTGCCTCTCTCCTTGCAGGCTGCAGCATTTTAAGGAGTGCATCAAGTTCATCCACGAATGCCGGCTCGGTGGGGGAGGCTGCCTCGTCCATTGGTGAGAGCTGCTGTCACCGCCTCGCGTCCCCGGTTCACATCAGTCCTGTGGGAGGTTGGGGATGGGCTCCCAAAAAGTGTCCTCAACGTTGAACGTCACTTGTGGTGGGGAGGAAGAAGAGGAGAAGACAAGGAACAGCGGAAGTGTGACAGGGGAAGGTCTCCACTGCTGAGAGCCATGGGATGGGTGGTCTGTGCACTGGAAACCAGAGCATCCAAAGAGGTGGGATGGGCTAGAGGAGGGAATGAGGGGAAGCCACCTGCCCGGAGCCACCAGCAGTGGCTCCCTGTCCATGTGGCTCCTTATCCCCACCCAACCCATGGCCGGGGAGCCCTGCTAGCACCCCAGCGAGAAGAGGTGCCCATGGGAAGATGCCTCTCATGGGTGTCACTTGCTGTGGGGTCACACCAGCCTCTGTGGTGGGAATACCTCTACCTGATGCTGCTCCCTCACTCCACGTCAGCCTGGCTGGGGTCTCCCGCAGCACCACCATCCTGGTGGCTTACCTCATGACGGTGACCGAGCTCGGCTGGGAGGGCTGCCTGGCTGCCACCAAGGCCGTGAGGTCCTACGTCAGCCCCAACTTTGGCTTCCAGCAGCAGCTGCAGGAGTACGAGGCGACCTTGCTGCAGGAGGTACGTCCCCGCGCCGACGTTCCCCTTATATACGTGTCTGCAGAGTTTGCAAACAGGCACGACTCTTTTGCATGCAGCTCACTGCAGGGACCAGCTGTTTTCCCGAGCCGGCCTTTGTGCACGCTATTTATTACCTGGGGATTTTGGGTTTTGCATGCACCAACAAAAAAAAAAAAAAAANTCATGCGAGTGCACTTAAAAAAGCTCTTTAAAACCCCAGTCGTTTTCTCGAGAGTTCAGTTAGGACATGGTGGGAGGGACGGGCGAGCATCAAGTCCCCCGGGGAGCCCCAGGAAGGGCGCTGGGCCGATTCCCGGGAATGCGGCGCAGCGGGAGCTGGAGGCGGAAAGGGGGAGAGGAGAGGGAGGAAGGCTCTTTGGGATGTCTGAGCATGCTCGGGTCTGGCAGGGCTTCCTCCGACAGCAAGCCCCCTGCTCTTAGAGGCAGGGGACGGGGAGGAGCAAGCGTTGACGGAGAAATTCTCCTCTTTGCTGCCCAAAATGATGCGGAGCAGCAGGTTTTAGGAGAGCAGAAGCCCCGGCTGGGTGGGTTCCCATCCTGTGCAAGGGAGGGATGTTGCTGTAGCTGAGCCGAGCCAGATGCCAGCAGCTGGGAGTGACAGCGGCACATTTACACGGGAGAGCGCTAGTTGCAGAGATCAGAGCTGCACTTTTGACCCCTAAAGCCTTCAAAAGCAAAGGGGAAGGCCTTTAAAAGCACAGCTCCCGCTCGGCTGCCCTCCAGTCTTCCACGCCAGGCCAGCCCCGGGGCTCCACAGTGAAGGATCAGGATCCAAAACTGCCCTGGCCCACGCACGGCCCACAGCTGGACCTCTGCCAGGAAAGAGTAACCCACAACGCGACGCGCACGAGGCACCTCGCAGCTCACGTCACCCCCAAAACGCGGTCCCGTCCCGGGAGGTGAAGCCCCGCCATCCGCCGTAGCCATGAGCGTCGTGCAGCGGCCCCATGGCAAACGGTGACGGAGACCCGGTGGTCCCTCCGGCCACACCGAGAGGTTCAAGGGGATTTCTCTCCTCCCAGGAGAGAGGCAGGGACAGCATGTGACATCGGCCCAAATGTCAGCCCCTTCCCCGCCGCCGAGTTCCCTTCCCCGGGTGCCGGAGGGAGCGGGCAGGCACTGTCACATGAGGGACGCAGCCCTGCCCCCTTATCGCCAGCTTGCAAAAACACCCACGGAGGAGGGTGGAAAATGGTCCAAGGGGTTACAAAACACCCGCGGTGCTGGAGATTCCCTGCGGGGCTTCCCCTGCCCAGGCCAGATCTCCCCAACACTTCCCACGCTCTGGGCGCGTCCCGGCGCAGACCGTGATGCGGGGTTGCCGTGCCCCCTCCCTTCATCCCACCTATTCCTCCCGCTCCCCAAAATCCAGGCGGGGCTCAGCAGACGCTGGACTTTCTTCCCTTTCCCTTAGGCGCTGCTTTTTCATCACCTTAAATTTTTGCCGGGGGTTTTGCAAGCGTTTTCCTGAAAACACCAAAGGCAGAGCCAAGGGCGGAGGCGCTTGGATGTGATTTTTTTTCTGAGGCGTGGGCCTTAGCGAGAGCTGCCTTTTTACTCGAAACACCCTGCTTTCCCCGCGATTGCAGCATCAAGGTTGCGGGGGGGCGGGGGGGGAAGCTGCGGATGGCCCTGGTGGGCGGACTGCTGCTGGCACGGCCCCGGGGGGCGCAGGCTGGGTGCCAGAGCGGGGAGTGTGCTGGCATTACTCAGCTGCAGCTGAAGAAAGGGAAGAGCCAGGATGGATGCTCCAACCCGACCGGCGATGCTCTGCTCCCGGTTCGCCCCTTGCGCCCTCCATCTTCACAAGAGGAAGGGATTTGCGGGCAGGTCAGCCGAGCTGCATGGTCGGGGGTCCCGCAGGGCGGTGGGCACCGTGGGCATGTACCTGTGTGGCCAGGGGCCCATGGGACCCGACACCGCGTAGGTCCTGCACCTTGCTTCATGCCAAGCAGCAGTTGGCTTGCTTACCTTGGCCGTGGGAGGTCACACCTCGTTCCCCTTTGTGGTTTTTGGGGTGGTTTTCCACGTGTGGGTACAATGCAGGGGCAAGGGAGCTTCAGCTCTTGCTGAGGATAGAAAAGAGGTTAAATTTCCCCATTTAGCCCCAATGTCACCCCAGCAGGCAGCAATTTGGAAATGCAGTGCTCGGGAGCGGACGTGGATAAGGGCTGGGCAGGCTGCTCGGCTCAAAAAGCCTCATTTCTTGTTGGCTAAAACCTGGGAGGAACAGGTCAGACCTCCTGGGGACCTCCTTCCCAGGGCTGCGCACGAGCATCCCTCGGTGCCTCGGTTTCCTCGATCCGGAGCAGGGACCTCAGAGGGGACCCAGGGGTGTAGAAATGGGGAAGATGCTCTCTGGGACTGGCCAGCTGGCCCCTTGCCGCAGGAAGCTCGCCTCGAGCATGCAGCTGCGGTTTCGAGCTGGCAAATGGTGCTTATTGGGGCTAGGGGGATAAAGAAGGAAGGAAGGGACCAAGAGCTGCATCAGGCCGATGGGTAAGGTTAGAAAAGGAAGTAAGATGGCTCAGAGAAGATGGTGTGGATGTGAGAGATGGCACAGATGGGCATTCAGGTGATGAATCCATTCCCCCCCCCCGGCCCCAGGGTCTCCCTGTGGTGCTGGCACACTGTGGCCGGGCTGTCTTCCATCCCTCAGTGCCATCCCAGATGGCATGGGTGCCCCTGGAGAGAGGAGGAGGGCAGTGGGTTCATGGTCAGTGCTGGAGGAAACGGGCTGTAACCACTTCTTGCTCTGGTTTTAATAGGAAATGCCTGGCAGCGGCAGCAGCAGCAGCAGGGGGCTTCCCCCGGCCTCCCGCTGGCTCCTTCCCTCCTTCGCTGGATGGTGGGAGCCAGCTCCGAGGCTGGGCGGTGGGTGCCGAGCCTTGGTGGGTGCTGAGCCTTGGTGGCCAGGCTGGTCTCCCCATGGAGCTTCATCCCTCTGGGTGATTTGCACGGGAGGGATGTTCCCCGCCATGAGCAGCTGGCATGGATGCTTGCCCCAAATCCTGTCCCAAATCCTTTGGGACTCACTTCCCAGGGGTTATTTTCTAGCAAGGGAATCAAACCTGGCTCTCGGAGTCCACCCCAAACCAGGGGTCTTCCTGCTTGCAGGCGGCGAGCCTGCAGGAGTCGTGGTGAGTCCCGCTGTCTGAGGGAGGGAGTGGATTTGGGGAATCCAGACATTCCCGGTGGAAATCCCCTCTGCCCGAGCTGACTTTCCCTGGCTGCAGCAGAGGGGAGGCCGCCAGGGTCAGTCTCAGACTTTATTTTCCTGTGGCTCGTGGTCCTCTGTGCCTGCAGCAGCCCCAGGAGGACAGGGCTGAGCTGCCTGTTCCGTTGTCCTGCGTCCTTGAGTTCGGTGGCTTCTGGCCGTGGGTGCATCTTGCCCTGGGGGTGCCGAGGCTGGGCAGCTCATGGGGGCTGCCCGCCCTCTCCCTCTGGTTTCGCCGGCTGCATCCCATGCCTGTCCCACTGCTACCCCGTGCCAGGGCTCCAATGCTCCGTCCCTCTCTGGACCCTTTGCACCTGCAGGTTTCGCATTCCCGACTCCGCATTCCCTCCATCCTTTTTTGTAAGGTGTTTGGTTATTGCTGGGCGCGCTCCTACCTCTCATCCCAGGAAGTCCTGCTTGCTGGAGCAGCCGGTTCCCAGATATTTTGGAAGACGGCAAAGCCCTGCCTGTTCCCGGCCAGCACCAGGCAGCCGGCACGGTGGGTGCTGGCAGAGCTGCCCGTTCCTGCCCACGCTCTCGGGCGCTGCAGTCTGGGCCTGTCTGGCCGTTTCCCGTCCCAGCGGTAGCGGGAAGCATTTCTACGGACCGTCTCTCGCTTCCCAGCCATCTCTGGACCTCAGCCTGCTGCCAGCTGGACCCCGGCCACCGGAGCAGCCTTTGCTGCAGCGATGCCGGGGGGGGGGGGGGATGAGAGGCACCCCCCCGACTGCCCGGCGGCGAGCAAGACGCTCTGCAAACAAACCTGCCGCAGCAAGCAAGAGCCGACACGGCCGTGCAGCTTGTGGCAGCGAGTCCAGCCTGTCCCCGCGCTGCCGGGGTGGGGAGGAAGCGTGGGGAAGCTTTTCTTACGAGGATTCGGGCACACAAGGAACGGCAGCAGCTTCTTGGCAACGGAAAGTAAATAAAGCTGCCGTCCTGGCTGCAGCCGGCACAAGAAGCTGAGGATGCTGCCAGATCTCCGGGTCCGTCTGTGCCGGGCTGGGGATGCGGGGAGTGCTCGGTCGGGGGGAATCGTCGCATCTCTTGTACAACGTGGTCCTGTCGCGTGGTGTGCGAGCTGCCGCGAAACCGGGGCATTTCTGCGTCCTGGCTGGGGCTGGGGATCCCCAGGTCTCACTTGGGGCTGTGGCCGGGATGCAGCCGGCATCACCCCCGCTCCGCTCGCTGCTTGCCACCGGAGCTGCTGCAAGTCCCGGCTCTTGACCTGGCGGTGTCTCATCCTCCGGTGACCCTGACAACCTCTTTTGGCTTTGTCTTGGCAGTACCGCACCTGGATCTGCCGCAACTATGGCAGGAACCCGTTCAAGGACCAGGAGGAGCTGCAGAGGTTGCTGGCACAGCAGGAGCAGGGGCAGAAGGAGCAGCAGCTGGGGAGCAGGGATTGCTCCTGGCTCCGCTCTCCAGCTCCCACCTACCGGCTCCCCTACCATGCAGGTGGCACCGGCAGAAGCAGATGGATGAACAGATAAGCAGCCGGCTGCTCGCAGGCAGACGTTGGCCCTGGGGCTTGGAAAACTCCGTATTCCCTTTGCCAAGCACCTGTGGGGATTCATGTCTAGGGCAGAAAGCAGCCAGTGCCGGCCTCGGCTTTGGGCTCGAGGGTTGGAGCGAGGGAGTCGGGACTTGCAGACCCTCCCCTCGGCTGCTGGCTCGGTGTATACCCCTGGGCAAGCTGGTTAGTTGATGACAGTGTCTTGTTCTGTCCCATTCCCCCATTTCCCAGTGGATCGTGGCCACTTTTCCATCACCCAGGGCAGCAGTAAGCCCCGTCCCTCTCTCCAGCAGCATGGTACCTGGACGCTCCTGCAGCAGGGTGTGGGGACGCCAATGGAGACCTTGGAAAAACAGGGTGGGATGAGATGGGCAGACATCACCTTGTGTTCTCCTTTGCAGTGAAGCTGGAGGCCGATGCAACCTGAGAGGCTGCCCTGAGCAGGGGGGGGATGTGTCCCGGGATGCGGGTGTGCTGCCAAGCCTGGCTGTCACCCCGCGGGATGGATGGATGGAGAGGGGCTGGAGGCTCCTGGGGCTGCAGATGCCCCTTGTCATGCTTGGACTTTCCTGGTCCAGCCTGTCCTTGAGAGGTGTCTGTCTGGCATTTTCCTTAACCCCGCCAGGGAGAGGGGGAAATCCAGCTGTGCCGGAGGCTGCCTGTCCCCACCGCCTCCATCCCTGGAGCTGGAATGGTTTTGGGTTTCCCCTGACGCCCCATCTGAATGTCCCCGGTTGCAAAAGCAGTCAATTGCTCGATTTGACTCGGTCGACCCTCAGACCAATTTAACACCGTCCCTCTCCAACAGCCTCTTTAGTATTGAAGGATCGTGACTACGACCCTTTTTACACCCCAAACTCGTACCCCGTGTTTCCAAAGTGTGGCCTCGCTGCCTTCCTCCGCCAGGACTCCCCACATCCGTCCTACAAGGCGGGATCCCAACCCATCGACTCAGCCCTTCTACATTCAAACCCGCAAATCTTCCACGCCAGCTTGGCCTTTTGCTGTAAATACCTTGCCTGGCTTCTCAAAAATATCTGTTCTGCAATCCTTTCTAAGAAAATAAATAAATAAATAAATAAAAAAAGCGCTTAAAATATTTCTATGAATTCCCTTAATGAAAATTTCTGGGTACTCTGAGTGTGACAGTGCTGGGGGCGACTTGCCCGACTCCCAGTAAAGAGGAGCGTGATTAAAACCGTGAGGCTGGCTGGTCTTGATTTGCGGTGTTCCTGGTGGGAATGGAGGGATGGACTGACATAACCGCTCCGCTGCTGTGTCCTGTTTTCTATTTTCTTGATGAGAACCATCGGCAAAATTAAAAGTTTTAGAGACTCAGCGTTTAGCCATAATGTGTAGAATTCCAGGAAAAAAAAATTACGGGGACTTTTCCCTGTCTTTTTTAGGTTGAGAAAAAGGCCCCTTTGGCTGTTATTCTACATGGTGGGACACCGCAGTTTGTGCCTGCAGCGTGGGAAAGCGTCCCGAGCAGTTAATGAGATCAAGGGCCATAAATGCTGTTGATGAGGTGGACTGAAGGGAAGATGAGCGACCTGGGTGGATATCGTTACCTCTGTTATCGTTTTGGGAAGCAGAAAAAATGGAACTTGTGCACAGGTGAAAAAAAAAAAAAGAGAAGCAAGTTGTGTTCTGGTGTTAATAGGAAGTCATTGGAGATCTGTGATAAGCAGAGATTAGGTTTGCAGTAGGTGTGATAACCTCCGCGGAGCGCTGCCGTCCCATCGCATGCGCCAGCCTGGCTGCCGTGCCCCTTCCCATCCCACGACTGGGCATCCCGGGACTCAAATATTTCTCAGGGAACTGGGGCACCGAAGCGGCTGTTACCCCTGGAAAAATCCCCCCGATTTTGGGAATCACAAGGGATGCTCACCATAAGCTGCAGCATCACCCACGCCTGGCATCACAGCAACAACCGCTGCCCAAATAGCATGCCTTAAGCCCAGTTTCCCCCGAATTTGAGGGTGTCCCAGGTAAACTTATATATTTTTCCACTCTGATCTACATCAGTGGGACGTGTGATGGCTTTGGGACTTCTGGGCACTGGAAGGCGAGTCCTGAAGCAGGTAAAACCGGGCTGATTTCCACTTCTTTCTGCATTACTAAGAACGCTGCTCAGCTATCCCGAATGCCCGGTGCCTCTGGCGTGGGGAAAATCACTCTGCTGAAGTGGCAATGAGCTTCCCAGGGCGCCGCTCTCACACAGGGAAATAGTTCGCAAGAAATTCCCGGCTGTGCTGCCTGTGCCCCCGGGGGTGCGTTTCCCATTTTCCCTTCCCAGCCGCCGGCCCGCCTGAGGGGCATCTCACTGCTGCCAGCATCGCGAGGGGTTGAAAAACCCATTTTAAGGGGGTTGTTATTTTATCCTCCTCCTGCTGGGATCCCCCTCGCCCCAGGGAACTGAGATTTTTGCCTTGCCCGGCCGCCCATGAAGTTGCAGACTCCAAATGAAGCTAGAGGTGATGGAATCACGCCGCTGGTAACGGGGTCGTAATTAGCTCGTTGGGCTCCAGAGGGGAAGGAGAAGCTTGATTATACGAAACCCCTTTAAAATATCCCAAATTTGACAGAAATTGTACAAAAGAAACACTTTTTTACCCGTGGGGGTCTTCGGCCAGTGCAGGGAGGCGGGACTGGTGCTGCAGGGATCAGCGATGCAAACTCCCCCTGCAAGGTTTAACTCATTTCTTGGTAAAAATAAAAAAGAAATAGCCCTCCTAACCGCATCCGACTGCAAAAGCGGTTTTTGGCTCTCCCCAGATCTCACAGGGGGGATCTGATTAGGATCAGTCGGGTGTTTAAAAACAAGGGCTATTACAGCCGTTATTTATTAGAAATGACAGAAAAGGTTGTGTACCTTAGATCATTATTTTTATTATACCATCTGTGCAGCTCCATACATTTCCCATTTCTCCGTATTACCCACATGGGAGTAATTATGGTTTTCTTCCAAGAAATGTGTGTGTAATCTGGTAATCCCAAAAAAGCCCGCTGAAATCAGGCTGCAGATGGTCCTTTACGCTCTGCTACGGCCAGCGGCCCCACTTGGGTACGTCTGGGCTGGACTGGGGCTGCTGGGCACTGCTGGGGCACCGATCCTGGCTTGGGGACAGTGGCAGCGCCGGGGCAGCCGGGGAGGGAATGATCTGGGACCTGGGGTTGATGCAGGAGGGAGCTGGGAACTGCCCAGGGATGGACTGATCTGTGACTGGGGACACTGGTCTGGGAACGGGGAGAACGGTCTGGAACTGGGGATGGACAGGTCTGGGACTGGGGATGGATTGATCCGGGACTGGTGAGAGACTGGTCTGGGACTCGGGTAAAACAATCTGGGACTGAGGAGACTGGTCTGAGTCTGTACCAGTCTGGGATTGTGGAGAGACTGGTCTGGGGCTGGGGATAGAATGATCTAGGAGTCGGGAGACTGGTCTGGGGCTGGGTATGGAATGATCTGGGACTGGGAATGGACCGATCTGGGACTGGGAATGGACTGGGCTGGGGCTGGGAGTGGATGGACTGATCTGGGACTGGGAAAACTGGTCTGTGTCTGGACCAATCTGGGACTGTGGTGAGACTGATCTGGGACTGGGGCTGGGCCAGACTGGGATTGGGGAGAGACCGGTCTGGAACAGGGGATGGATGGACTGGTCTGGAACTGGGGATGGATGGACTAGTCTGGAACTGGGGAGAGACTGGTCTGGAACTGGGGATGGATGGACTGGTCTGGAACTGGGGTAGAACAATATGGGNNNGACTGGGGAGACTGGTCTGGGTCTGTACCAGTCTGGGATTGTGGAGAGACTGGTCTGGGACTGGGGATAGAATGATCTGGGACTGGGGAGAGACTGGTCAGGGACTGGGGATAGAACGATCTAGCAGTGGGGAGACTGGTCTGGGGCTGGTTATGGAATGATCTGGGACTGGGGATGGACCGATCTGGGACTGGGAATGGACCGGTCTGGGGCTGGGGATGGATGGACTGATCTGGGACTGGGGATGGACCAAGCCGGGACTGGGGNCGCTATAAAAGGCCGGCGCGGTGAACGCCGAGAACAGCGGCGCGGAGCGGCGCGGAGGGCAGGTACCGGGGGATGTGGGATCGCTGAGTTCTGCACCGTCCACACGATGCTGGAGGGAAGGGGAGGGGGGATACGGGGTGCTGGGGAGCAGATGGAAGAGTATTGCAGGACCCTTGGGATGCGGGCTGAAGCCAGCCTTGTACCTACAGCCCCATGCGTGCTGAGGGAGCAAGGCCTGAGCCCGCTTGATGCTGAGCAGCACTAGTGTCACGGGAGGTGCTGCCCATGTTTGCTTCAAGGCAAAGCTTGGGATGGGGTGGGGAGAGCTTGGTGGTGGCTTGGAGTTGGGATCGTCGGGAGGGCGATGGGCTGTGGGGGGGTGGTGGTGTGGTGCTGTCTCTGCCAGCCAAATCTTCTGGCTGCTTGTCCCTCCTGGGGTGGGGTTGGTGCGCAGCTTGCTGCAGGGGAAGGACTCCTTGGCCGTGTCCTGTGTGTGCTGGCTTGTATCATCAGCGGCAGCCTGGAGGGTTTGCTCAGCCTTTTGTAGAGGAGAAATGGAACTCTGGTCTCTGCCAGTGATGAGAACAGGCTTTTTAGAAAATGGGCTGGATTAGGAGGGAGTCCCATTTCAGGCAGCATCTCTGAGACTCTTTATGTTGGAGTAACTCAGGTGCAGGAGCCTGTGGAGAGGCTGTGTGTAACCCCATCCCTCTGGCAAAATGCTCCTGCTGGTGCTTCGTGGCATCCTGCTCTGGAGGGGCAGCTGGGATCCAGAGCTGTGCCCTCAGCGTTGTTTTGGCTGGCGATGTTAGCTGTGGCCATCTCTAAAAGCAGGGGCTGTGCTGTGGATGGGCAGGGAGGTCTGTGTGTCCTGCTGTGCAGCAACAGGGCAATGGAGAAGGGACAAAAGTTGGTGGCACTGAGCCTGCAGCGAAGCAGAGGCCACCAGGTCTCAGGCTGTGCTGGGAGCATCCTTGTCTTCCCCCCAAAACCTTCCTATGGGGCAGTAAATAAAAAAAGAAATGAGGGAGAGGCAGTCTGGTAAAATTTGCAGGAGGGCTGTGAGCCCAGAAAACTTGGAGGGCTGATCCTGGGGCTGCTGGCCACTTCTGCTGGCCACCAACTCCTGAAGTTCTGTGGGTCTTGCCATGGAGGTGACAGGGGATGCCAGCAGAGTTGAGCATGGCGCTTTGCTTCCAGCTGAGTGGGAGAAGCTTTCTCATGGGTCCTCCGTGAAGTCACCCGGTGGTTTTGGCTAAAAATGATTCAGGGTTCCCAGCAAGAGTGGGGTGACTTCACCACACTCCATCCCAGCCTTGGTCCTCTGTTCAAGAGGACTGGTTGTGTGGCCTCCATCCCTGTGGTGGCTCTGGGTGCTGCCTGGACTGGTGTCTGCTCCCCGCACAAGCAGTGCCCAGCGAGAGGGGCTGCAGATGCCAGTGCCAAGACCAGCCGGGGACAGCCCTTGGCTCCTGTCTCCCACGGATGTTAACGGGTGTCTGCCCCGGCGTGGCTTTTCCAGTGTCACTTGCTCAGGTGACAGCACAACCGGGCACTTTAATCCCCATCCATCTGCTTCCAATGTGACTTATCCAACAGCGGAAAAAAAAGAGAAGTAAGCAGAGCAGCAAGTCAGCCTGTTTTGATGGGCAGAGCTTTGATAGAGCTGGAGGAATAATTTGTAGCAACTCAAAGAAAACAGCCTTGATTTTTTTATTACAAAAGAAGCAGGGGGGGATTTTAATGTACAGAGGTTGGCATGTGGGAGCTGCCAAAAGCTGCTTATCTCTGCAGGCAGTGCCACTACCAGCTGTGCACAGGGCAAACCAGAGCATGGCGTGATCTCTTGTACCCGAGTTGTGGTGGGACAGTGCTGGGGGAACTAACGGGGATTGCATCTCCTGCTCCATCCAGGATGTGTGACCGCAACGGCGGGCGGAGGCTCCGGCAGTGGCTGATCGAGCAGATCGACAGCGAGCTGTACCCCGGGCTCATCTGGGAAAATGAGGAGAAAACCATGTTCCGCATCCCGTGGAAACATGCTGGGAAGCAGGACTACAACCAGGAGGTGGATGCGTCTATTTTCAAGGTAGGAGCAGACAGTTAATGCCTTTTTCTTGATGGTTCCTGGGCTCAGCAATACTGGTTTCTTCCTTGCTGACAGTCTCAGTAGTGTGAGAAGTCCATGCTGTCTGTGGGTTTTGCATCCCTAACCCCTGCAGGAGATGCTTCACCCCACAGTTGGTCTCCCAGGCTCTTTTGGGAGTATTTGTTCCTCTTGGCCAAATGTTGGTACCAGTTTTAGGTTTGTTTTCAGCATGTTTGAATCCTGGTCTGACGTGAGAAGGAGCAGGATATGCTCCTTTTGACCTGCTTTAAACTTATCAGGCTATTCTTGATAAAAGGCTGAATTTACCAAAAAAAAAAAAAGGGAGAATTTGCAGGAGGGAAGCAAGTTTTGGATTTCACTGAAGGGGGGGGATTTCCGGTTTTGGGGAATAACTGGAAAGTTCCATCCCAAACCGAAAAGGTCAGGGTCTTCCCCAGGAATTCCCATCCCTCTGTACCGGCTCCCAAATATCTGTACCGGTGAGAGAGTTCACTTTCAGGGCAGTGATGGCTGGTTTGGGAGCACTGAGTTATGAGGATGGTGTTAAATTCAGCTGTCTGAAAATACAGAATTATATACGAAATAAATATGTATATTTAAAAAAAAATACATATTTTAGAATCTGTCCAGTGGTAAAATGTATTCTCCCACCAAAAGCGCAAATGGTATTCTGACTTTTAGAAGAAACCAGCTTTTGCTTATTAGTCAGAAGCTGACAAAGGAGGTTTATTTTGATTTTTTTTTTTTTAAGAGGTGTTACCAGGTCATTAAGCACATCGCTCTTCAGTAGCGATTCCTTGCATCCCCAGCAGCTCCCGACCTCTTGGTGCAGAGATGAAGCCACATAATATGACCTCGACCTCTTTTTTTTTTTTATTTTTTAAAACCTGGGTGCTGCAGGCCTTCCTGCACCTGGGTGTGTGGCTGGGGCAGGTGGTGCTGCTCTGCACTCAGAGACCCGTCCCCACGTGTGGTGGCTCTGCACGTGTCCGCAGTCTAGGAGCGGAACGGTGAACATGCATGGGATGGTTGAGAGAGTGCAAGGGGCAGAGAGGCGGGGAGAGCAAAATGCTCTCTGCAGCCCCAGCTCCTCTGCCCTGGGGGCTGAGGGGTTTTGCAGAGCTCACCTGGAGGAATTTTTGGTTTTTGTTGATTTGTTTTAGGCATGGGCTGTTTTCAAGGGCAAGTTCAAAGAAGGTGACAAAGCGGAGCCGGCCACGTGGAAGACGCGGCTGCGCTGTGCTTTAAACAAGAGCCCTGACTTTGAGGAGGTGACAGACAGATCCCAGCTGGACATCTCTGAACCCTACAAGGTCTACAGGATCGTGCCGGAGGAGGAACAGAAATGTGAGTGCCCCGATATGGGACTGGCCCCCAGCGCAGGTCCGTCCTGTGAGTAACCACAGGCTCGTGCCACTGACCTACATCTGAGCAGAGCTTCCTGGCCAGACGCTGCTTTTGTGCCGTGATGCTCCGCTTGTCCTGCTTTGCAGAAGATGTCCTCTGTGTCACTGCGGTGGCAGGGAGGGGAGGAGGAAGGACAGGCTTCTTTTTTCTCCCTGCAAACATCTGCTTAGGAAATAGGGGGTGACTGCAGCACGGTGTAAGCTTCCATCCCATAAGGATGTCGCAGGGGCAAATCCGAAATCCTTCTCCCCTTGGGGGTGGGTACTTTAGCCCCAACACCTTGCCTGGGTGGACAGCAGGGAGCTGCAATAAATCCCTTCTCTCTGGCCAGCAGTGATTAGAGTAGCAGTACTTTCCCAGAGGGCAGTTGCTGCTGCGATGTCTGGTGTGGCGCAGGTCACACTAAGTATATCTCCATTTGTGGTTAGGCATGTGTGTGCTTTTTCCTTTTTTTAAGTAAAAAAAAAAACTTGCCAAAAAAAATAATCTCGCTGTCAGGAAATGTCTTTAGCATCTTGGTCTCCTCCAGCATGTTCACACGGGGGGCACATCGCTGCTATGCAAATGGCACTGCAGGTTCCCACCGGCAGCATGACTGCGCTTGGGGCGGCTGGCGGAAAAAGGAGAAGCAGCAGCCCCGGTCTCTGGGGTGCTCAGTAAAAAAAACCCAACCCTCTGCTCTAGCTCTCTGTGCTACCAGCCAGATTTCTTAATTTGCCTCGCTGCTGGTCACTGTGCCAATTGAGACAATAGGTTGCAAACTGGTTTTTTTTTGTCCTGAGAAGCAGCTCTGGATGGAGCTGGAAGGGTCTGCGAGCCGTCCCTGAGGTGCTGTTACATGGCTGTGGTTCTCGGTTTCATAACTTTCATGGGGTGAAGGGTTTCTCGAACCTGGCGGTGAGATGAGCCGTGGCGGGGGGTGGGTGTGCTCACTGCATCCCGGCCTCTCCTTCCAGGCAAAGCAGGCATTACCAATGGGAACGGCCTGAATGACGTCGTGGAGATGGACTGCAGTTCCTCTGCGATCGATGACCTCATTAAAGAGGTAAGCCCTCACCGTGGCTGCAGGTCACCGTGGTTGGAGGTGTTTGGATGGCGGGTGGTTGCCCAATAAAGCGTTGCCTTCCTAAAATTCAGTCTGCAAAGCTTTGGGAATTGGCCTGGTGAGAAAAGCTGTGTTCTTGCAGCTCTTTCATGTGAGCCAGCGCTGGGGTGTGGTTGCTAATGAACGGCTCCTGCTTTTGATTTGCATCTGGTGAGACCTTTGTTGAGGGACAGAGGCTGTTCTACAGCTTTGTTCCCCTTCTTGGCTGTGTCACCGTGGGCTGCTTCTGCTCAGTAGCTCTTGAGGGTGTTCTCTGAGTGTATGGCCTGGGGAAATGCCAAACTTGCTCTTTGTAACAAAAAAAAATTCATTGGCACCCTGTTGGCATTGCCATTTGGACCCTCTCCGAGCACTGCAAGTGTCTCTCTGCAGGGCAGCGTCTGCCCAAGGCATCAAACCCGCTCTGATCTCAGTGTCTGGTCTCGCACAGCCCCCCTGCGTAGATGAATACCTGGGGATCATCAAGAGAAGCCCCTCACCCCCCCAGGAGACCTGCAGAAATGCCCTGATACCTGACTGGTGGGTGCAGCAGCCCAGCCCTGGTAAGTAGCCGAGAGCCTGTGCGGTGTTTAATAGGACCCATTTGTCTGGGGCAGAAAGAAAACTTAGTCTGCAGTAGTGGGTAACGGACAACAGTTGTATTATCTTCCTTATCAAGAATGCTTGAAGTACTAATTATGAGCACTGGTTGGTAGCAGGCACCCAAAAATGTGTATTGCACAAGATTAAATCCACCTGGGAGTATTTTTCTGGTATCTCCTGCGTGGGAGCTGGGAAGCCTGATGTGCCTGGGAGAGAAAACAGGGGGCCTGGTGGAGGGGAGAGGGAGGCACTGGGGTTTGGGAGCTGGGCACGCAGCTACAACTTGGCTTTCTCTCTACCCACAGCGTTGCCCTTGATGAATGGGTACTCTGGCTATGAGCAGCATCATTCAGGTAAGGCAGCTCCCCTGCTCGGTTGTGGACTGTGGCTATCAAATGTCTCTCTGAGGCTTGGCCCTGTGTGTGCAGTGCTGGAAGGTGTCTCTTGCTTTGCTCCCTGCCTTGGGGGAGGCTTTGCTCTTGGCTTGGGAGGTCTTGTGGCCTCCTGAGCATCCACTGGGTTTGCATGCTGAGCAGGGACACATCCTGCCTGTTGTCCTGTGGACACGGCCCTGGCACCAGGAGGCTGCCCTGGGATGCTGGGATCAGCCCTGCCTTTAGCATGGGGAGATCTACCCACAGCAAGGGAAGTGTGGCGCAAAGGCAGGAGGGAAGGAGTTCAGTGTTGGGATCTCTTGCTGATCAGTGCTGCTACCAGGCTGATTGCTCAAGGAGACCAAGTAGGTCTCCTCCATCAAGTGAGGCTTGCTCACAGGAAATTTTACTCTTGTCATGAAGATTGGGCATTGCAGTGAAGAGCAGGCAGGGTTTATCTTCTCCTGATGGGTGATATATGTGCCCATCCCCTCCCAGGTTACTCCCAGATGGTGATCAACTTCTACTACAGCGGGAGGCTGGTGGGCCACATCACCACTTCGTGCGCCGAGGGCTGCCGGATCTCGCTCAGCCAGCCCTCCAGCCATGGCGAGAAGCTCTATGCCTCAGATGCCCTGGAGCACATCCGTTTCCCCTCAGCTGATGCCATCCAGAATGACCGCCAGAAGCAGATCACCAGGAAGCTGTTTGGCCATCTGGAGAGGGGCGTCCTCCTGCACAGCAACAGGCAGGGCATCTTCATCAAGAGGCTGTGCCAGGGCAGGGTCTTCTGGAGCGGGAACACCATGGTCTACAAGGACAGGCCCAACAAACTGGACCGGGATGAGGTGGTGAAGATATTTGATACCAGCTTGTTCTTCAGAGGTTTGTACGAGCATTTCCCTCTTTCTCTTTATCCACTTGGTGGGGTTGAAAAGAAGGACTGCTTGGCATGGAGCACTCTGGTGTCATCACTGCCTGTAAGTGGTGGGTTACCCAAGTGCTCTGAATGAGTAGCTGATGCTACCAGATCCAGGAAGGAATAACCTAGTGTCTTGTGTCACTAGCAAACTCCTGGTTGGAGGCTTTGTACAGCAAAGCTGGCTTCTCTTGAGCCCATGGCTTTCTTCTGTGGCAGGGTGCTTGGTCCTGAAGCTGCGTAGCAAAGGCTGGCAGCTTGTGGCAGGCAGCCTGCAAACGTCCCCCCTCTCCTTGCAGAGTTCCAGCAGTATTACAACAACCAGGGCCGCTTCCCAGACAGCAGAGTCATGCTGTGCTTTGGAGAGGAGTTCCCGGATGCAGTGCCACTGCGGTGTAAGCTCATCCTTGTCCAGGTATTGAAGGCTGCCCTTTGGAGCTCTGCTGCTGAATTTCCCCCCTTGTCTGGACCTTTATGTTGCTCTCTTTTCCCCACAAGTAGGGCTCTACCTTCAGCCCCTGGAGCCACAGACCATTGGGGTGCATGAATTGGTGAGGTGGCAGGTGGACCATGAGTATTGGCTTATCCCCAGCCTCCTGAGATGTGCTTGGGCTGTTGCTTATCAGAAACCCCTTTACCTGGGTATCTTTGTTTGCAAACAACACTCCCAAATAGCGAAAGCTTTTCTACAAAGCTCGGAAATATGTTCTCTTCCTCCTGTTCCTGCCTCTTGGCACTTGGACCTCCCCACTCTCCTGTGGGAAAGAGGGGAATAAATACCTGGAGTGGTTGTGTTAAGGGATGGCCTCAAGCCAAGCAGCCAACAGATGTGGTGAACAACCATGGTGGAGAGCAATAGGGTTGGGAAGCTCTTGGGAGGGTGAGGGAGGCATGTGAAGGAGAAGATGGGGTGAGAGGGGGCGATCCCCGTGGCTCTGGCCAGAAACATCTCCCTGGAGAAGCTGAAGCAAGTCTGGGAGCCCAAATCTTTGGGGCAACGCGTAGGTTGTTTCTGGAGCCTGCACCCAGTGTGGGACCCCTTGGGCCAACAAGGCTGCAGCAGCAGGGATGTGGCATGGAAGGTACAGGGAGGGTGTTGCATCCACCCGTGAGCAAGCAGAGACCCACCAAGTCTGTGAGGTCCCAGAGGGGATTCTACAAGTGCAGAGACTGATGCTGCACCTCCCTGCACAACTTCCTGACACGGTCACCTCTTCTTGCCTTGGGTGCCTTCACCAGAGGGTCACTCAGCATGTGCTGAGACATCCTGCAGCCTGTCCTCATCTCCCTATAGCTCTGCTGGGCTGGGAGAGGAGCTCTTGTGACTGTTCCTTCCGACCTAGAGGTGCTTGTGCCAAGGTGGCTTGTGGAGTCGGACCAGTTGGCCTGGCTGGACCTGGCCACCTGTGTCTCTTGAGCACAACTGCTCTGCTGTGTCTCTCCCATTCCATCCCCTGCTGCCTGGGCTGGTGGGGGTGGATGGCAGCAGTGGGAGATGCCCACAGAGGCTCAGCTTCGTTCAGTGTCTTCACGACTTTTCTTTTTGCGTAGGTGGAGCAGCTGTGTGTCAGACAGATGGTGGAGGAGGCCGGGAAGACCTGCAGCAGCAGCCCCATGCTCCCCGTAGCTGATGAGACACAGCATGACCAGGTGTACAGGATCTTCCAGGACATCTGCGCAACGCACCAGCGGCCGCTCTTCAGAGAAAACCAACAGATTGCAGTCTGAGCCTCCTTCTCCGCAGATGTAGCGTGGTCGTTTGGGTTGATGTAGACCCAGTTTGCTCCCGTTTAGTGCCTGAATTTCCCTTTTGGAAAGTTGGTTTTTATTCTTTGCTGTTTCCAGTCCCGAGTCTGTATAAATACAGCAGTAAAAATTGACGTGAGAAAGTAGGTTGGATGGTCAGTGTCTGTCCTGCAGACACTTTACTGATAAAAATGACTTTTGTACCAAGCAGGGCAGTCCACGTACTGTCGTTGTCTATAGCTAATGGCAGGGGGAGGAGGGAGCGTCTGAGCTGTGTGGGCAGGTCAGGGCTGGCAGTGCTTTGTGTTGCCTTTGTTAATGGCCAGTCAAGCAGAACCGAAAATCAACAGCTATAGGGACCTGCCCCAGCAGTCTGCAACTCGAACCTTGCTGAGAATAGTGATTTGGTAGGAAGTGACTCTTGGAAAAGCCTTAAAATGAGCAAATGTACAAAGTTCTTCCCCGAAATCAGTTGGGTTTTCTTACCCCAAAGAGTCCTGCTGATGGAAGATAGGATATACTTTCCAAGGAGCACCTTCTCAAATTCCTCTTTATTTTTGCTATGGGGTTTGTATGTCTAATCTACTAAAGTATTTTGAAACATGGAAACCAATGCAGAGATGATATGTGTAAATGTTGCCTATAAGACCTTAGGAATCTTAATTTTTCCTAACTGGAGACAGAGTTTCTATAAATATGTAATATCTTTAATTTTAAAGATTGCAGCATAGTGTGAATAGGTTGGCTTCACCCTCACAAATACATGTGTTTGGTCTCTCCCAAGCGTGACCAGGCAGCGGCATCCATGTGTAAATCCTCATTAACACGCTTTGTGTGTGCACCCGTGATGGGGGTGCGGGGCTTGTGCCTTGCGGCTGACCCCAAACCAGGACTGCACGTGTGTGCGTGCTACTAAGCTGCCTATTTATTTTATGCCTGAGGTTTATTAATTTTTTTTGTAATTTTTTTTATCTTCCTGCTATTAAAGTGCTATATTTTGTATTTCTCTCGCAATGTGGTTCTTGGTTGCAGAGAGTGGGGTCTCAAACCTCTTGGGGAAGAGCATGGTATCTCTGACTTGCTCCTGTCCTGGTCTTCCCTGGAGTGGGGTCTGTGTTAAGCCTCTGCTGTCACCTCTCTCCTGCTCCGTAACTGCCTGGCTTCATCTCTTGGTCAGGAGAGAAACGAGCCAAAATGCTGTAATATGGTGGAGGGAGGAAAAGGGTATCGCTTGTAGGGCCTTCGTTCCAGGGAGCATGAAGATAGGTCACTGCTCGTCTATCACAGCACTGACCTGGGCTGTGATGCTCCAAGGTTATGGGATGAGGGGGTGGGCAGTTACTTATGGTCCTGCTATAGTGTAGTCCCTTCCCCCTTCATTGCCTGGTGGAGCCTTTCCCCATGGTCTTCTCCATCCACCTTTCTCATGGGGCCTGGTCTAGTGGAGATGGGTGGTGGTTGGGGAGAACCAAGAACAAAAAGGGAGCATCTGTCTTGGTCAAACAACCAAGGGGGGGGGCTGAGCGTCTGCGCTGTCACCTGCCTTCATCTCAAGCCTGGTTCTGGGGGCAAAACCTCACGAGGCTGTGAGGGCTGTTTGATCTGTCACCTTGCCCACTGTGAAGGACAAAAATGAACTCCAGCTCCTTCCACACAGCAGGCTCTGGCTCAGAACTGCCAAAGGGTGCAGGTAGGGAAGCACCAGCCTTCAGGGTATCATGGTACCAGGGATGTAGGCCCTTGTGAAGGCGATGCCTGGAGATCCAGGCAGCTGGAGGCTGCATATCCTTGGGAGATGCTGAGGAGATGGATGCAAAGCTGCCCCCTCTGCTTGGGTATCAAAGCAGATCAGCCCCTTTATCATTAATAAAAAAAGGCAAATCAGCAAAGAGTCCTTCATCAGCCACAGTTAAGATGGGAGGACCCTGGCCTGGGTTGAGTTGACCATGGCTCACTTCTGCCAGGAGGTTGTTCTGCTGGCAGGGTTGCTGGCTGTTCTGGGGTGAGCAACTCAGCGTTTCCAACAAAGCCTCCCTCAAATAATTAAGCGTTCAGCTCTTGAACACTTGAAGTGGGACTTGGAGTCAACCCCCTCCATCCCTCCAGGGTAAACAGTTACGGCCTCTGTCCCAAACAGCAGTAGGTGCAAAGTGGACAATACACAGCTTAACGCAGAAAGTGCTCTGAGATGGGAGACGCAGCTGAAACTTTGTGGTTATACAGCAGGGTTAAGGGAGGCCCTGCATCCCAAGCTGTTTATGCTATGAGCACCCCACTCTATGGCTAAATTGTTCTCCATGCCCCAGCCACGTTGGTGGGATGCCATGGTCCCGTCTGCCCCTGTGCATGGCCCCTCTGGACATTACGGCATGTGGCTTTCGTGCTTGTGAGTGGAGATGGCTGTAGACCAAGATTTTTTGAGGACGCACCAGGATCCCGGGTGCAATGAAGTTCCCAACTGCTGTAAGCTCTTACAGGATGCTTGGTCATGGAGGTGGGGATTGGACTGTGCAAGTGCACCATCAGCGTTCACCCTGAGCCTTTCCCTGCTCCTCCTGAGGACCGTCACGGTGTACCCCTTGGGATTTAATCCTGCTCTAGTCCTTGGTGCTCCCTCAGAGCGTGAGGCAGACTCACCTCCCTGTGGGTGAGCTGCCTGGCGGGGGGAGCCGGCGGAGGGGAGTTGGGAGCAAGGCACCGGCTGCGGTCTGTGCTGGAACAACACGTGCCCACTTGTGAAACATATGATGGGCTGGAGGCTGGGACACCATAAACACCACTTGCGGTTTCCCCAGATGTCCTGGTGCAAGTCCTTCCTCAGAAACCACCATCTTGTGCTTGCCTGGAGCCACCTGCTACATATTCAGGGCTCTTTCAATTTCCACTCCAAGACCGCGGAAGAGTGGTGGGGAGCTGAGGTACCTTTTGTTGCACCCGGCTGCGCTGTTTATTTTCAGTGTTACCATCGTGCTTCAGAGCCCAGAGCTCGGTTTGGGATTGTGCTGCACCTCGCTCCACAAAACCAGCAGAATGACTCCCATCCCGAACGGCTTCCAAGCCATGTCCAAGAGGGGACAACTGATGGGTGTGGAGGGACTAGGAATGGAACCATGGGACAGGGTCTTACGGCAGAGGTGGGATGCAAGAAGAATGAGGCAGTGGGGTGTGTGACTGCGGGCAGGGGTCCCCTTTTTGCTCAGGGCTCAGATAGGACTCACAGTTGGGTTTGTGCCTAATGCCTGCCCCAAGCTGGCCTTCCCCAGCTCTGTCCCCCTGCCAAAATCCAACACGAGAGAAGCCTCCGAGGCTGATGTTCATTCACAGACAAAAGACCAGATGCTTTGGCAGACGGGAGCAGGTTTCGAGGTAACCGTGCCAGATTGCATTAAGGCATCCTCTGGCCTGGACTCACGGTGGCCTTTGTAAAATCCAGCAGGAATTTCTGCACATCTCATACTTTTTCCCCAAACCCCGTGGCCCGGCAGGCAGGGTGCTGCCATCCCCACCACTCTCGCTGGGGAGCTGGTGCTGGTGGTGTCCTGGACCACCCCGACCTGGAGGCAGTGCCTGCATCCTGGGACATCCACCCCTGCTCCTTGCTTGGTCCCCGGCAGCTCCGGTGAGCTGCTCGCTGCAGCTGCACCAAATCTTAGTGGTTTTGGGTGACTGGGGACTCAAATACTTTCGTTGGTTTCTGTTCACTTGGGTTCTTCTCTATGGCCTCACTGAAGTGAAACCTTGGCGCCTGGTGTCGGCTCTTCTTAGTCAATGGCTCATGTATTGGCTAGTCCGAACAGCGGCCCATGTCTTCAGTTGAGGGTCCCATCCCCACATCCTGGGGATGCAGTACCCACGGCATACAGCATCCGTGGCACAGGCTGCGCCCACTCCAATGATCCTCACGGGTGTAGCAGGCTGGTGGGTAGCAGGAACGAGAAGCTCAAAGGCTGTCCTCCCCAGAATGCTTGCTGTTTGTCCAAATGTGTTTTCTTACACCTTTGAGCACGTGTCTGAGTTGGAGCAGTAATGCCATCAAACTCCCACTTGATGTGGAAATATTTCCTTGCTTCCCGGGAAAGCCAACCCGGGTACTGGGCCCTGCTGCTCCTCTGGAGAGGGCTGCAATCCCTGCGGAAACGGGAAAGTACTTTCTGGGAGATGCCCATGCTAAACTCCTGCCTTCAGGAGCAGAAGGGCAGAGTGAAGGTTTCACATGGGAAGGCTCTCCTTCCCATCTAGAAGCCCAGGAGCTCGGTTTCCATGGAGGAAGACTGACCTTTCCTTGCATGGTTCTCCTCAAGAGTGTTTGGGAAGCAGCACTGTGCTTTCCCAATCCTCATGTCTGCCAGAGCAGGCAATGTGGGGGAATTCTCTATTGACCCCTTCTCTAAGGTCTTCCAACATAAGACACCTACTCCATGGTGTACACTGGAACGCTTTGATTGCTAGGAGCTGCAAAGGACTTGATAAACATTGCAGCCCCCACCTGATGCTTTGCTCCCTGACTTGGGGTGTTATTTGGGTTCCAAGGCAACCTTACTCCTGAGATTTGTCATGGATGGAAAGCCGTTGTGCCACTGGGAAGCATTTTCCTTGGGAGAAAATGATCCTGGTTATATCCTAAAGTCTTGATCCTTAAGGTGCTTCAGTAGTTTCCCATGACGTGCCCTTCAACAAATGCACAAAGGACCACTGCATGTGCCTCAGGAGCAGAATTCAGTGTCTATGAAGGTAACCAACTTTTACCCATCCCTACTACACGCTTGGAATATAATATGAGGAGTTACTTGGAGACAGATCTCCTGCATGGAGAACAGGCTCACTGCACTAGGGAGAAGGAAGGTGAAGTGTGGATCCAGACCTCCAGTCCAGCTAAAGTTTATCCCGTCTCAACCTGGACAAACAGGAAAAGCTCTGCAGGCATCTCCATCCAGCTCTGGAGACCAAGTGCGCAGAGACAACCACAAGTCAATCGCAGGTCCCAGCTCACAGTTGAACTGCTCAGGAATACAACATAAACCAGCTACAGCTGCTTCCTCCAACCTGCTGCTGCTTGCCATGGGCCCCCACCAGCCCCCATAGGCGTTAGAAAACAAACAGTCACTTTTTATTTCTAGACACCAGGGTTTCCAACTGGTTTGATTGCTCAATGCCCCATTTCAGCACAGCAGCCTGTCCACCACGAGCATCTCTGGGCTCTACCCGTGAGCGTGTTGTAATATGGGAAGCACCCTCCTTTGCATGGTCACCAGCAGCAGGACATCTCCTCCCTGCCCTCAGGAAGGCAGGAGAGCTGCATGGGGGCTTGTACCTCCCTCTCCAAAGGGATTGGACCCCCTTTGCTGGTCTTAACACCAAGGACACCTCAGTGATGCCTTGTGAAGGAAGCCTGGCAGGACAACCCACCTAGAGTTGTCTTTGGTGGGGCTCAAAGGACGTACACGGTTGTGTGAGGTGAGACTGCTCTGTGCTCAAACTGGCATTATGTGGCACTTCCAACTCATGCCTGTTTTGGATGGTCACCTTACGTGGGTGGTGGGACTTGGTTCATGCATCAAACCGCACTTCTCATAGTCAGACCTGTGCAGGCAACGGGAGGGGAGGGATCGTCTGAAGGCATCTCATCAGCTCTGGGCATCTCAGCTCCATCAGGGCTGGCCGAGAAGAAGGGAGAGGAGGTGTCGGAAAGAGCTGAGGGCGAGGAGGCTGAAGTCACAGGACCTCAGCCTTGGGGAGGCAGCCAATCTGCCTGTTTCCTCAAGCGAGACTTGGCTGCAGAAATGTCTCAGGCAGAGGAAAGGAGATCCCGAACTCCAGCAAGTACAACAGCAGCTTATTTTTCTGAATCTGTTTTTGACAGATGACCTCTTCCTCCTGTGGGTCTTTGCTGCAACACCAGATACAAGGTCATGAAAACAGGCTCCACCCAAGCTGCAGCTGCGAAAATACACAGGGATGAGAAGAAAGATGGCGACGCTTGTTTTGTTTTGTCAGACCTTTGGGTTTACTATGAGACCAAGTGTGTGAAACCAAGGTCCAGGCTGAAATCTCCTCCCTTCCCTCCGAGTTCGCATGCACCTAGACGTTGTGTCCTGCTCTGAGCCTATTTTTGGTGCACGCTGTTTGCTTGCAATAACGCAAACATCCTGATGCATCGAAGTGGCTGGAACCATAAAATACAGTCCATAAAAAGCAGCTTTTTGCGTGAGTCTCAACCCACCCAGACACCAGGTCACCTGGGCCCCTGTTGCTCGTCAGAAGAGTAACGTGGAAGAACTTGGGCTCAGCCCTAGAGTGCTCATGAAAATGGGAAGAAGCAAAAGGGCGTTTCAGGCTGTTGCACAAAGAGATCCTTGTAATGTGGCAATTAAAAAAATACTCCAAGCTGGAGAAACATTCCTTTTCCTTCTTTTTTCCCTCCGATGTGTTAGGGTAGCTGGATGCTCAGAAGAGTTGCTTCAGCTCTCGCTGAGACTGTAATTCTCATCGCTGATGTAAACCTTCCTTACTTGTGCTGGATGTTTTACAGGGAAGAGCAAACGATAACGTGATTTTGAATTTTGGAGCAAGTAGGCTGTGGATTTCAGTAATGCTGATCTCAAGCGTGCTGTGCTTCCTGGTCCTTCTTCTGATGGGCTTCAAAGGGAGTTTTTCCCCGATTCACCTCCTGCATCCTTCACTGCAGCGAGCCAAGAAGAAAGTTGCTGGAGGAAGGTGCATGGGCGTGGGAGCTGCTGCCGCCGTGACTCCTGCGCTGCTTTCACGTAGCTGCTGTTTTCTGCTGCGAGACTGGGTGCTGCTGAGCCAAACCATGAGCTCAGCTGCCTTAAAAAACCCACCCCGTAGCCTGCATCTTGTAACTGGAGGCTGAGGGAGGGCAGACGGCAGCGACAGTCTCCACTGCAAAGCGTGTGGATGGGTTTGCCCTCACCTGCAAGCCGCGAGCCGCGGGGGGCAGCTGTGCCATGCAGACGTTTGCGGGGCAAACGTTGTATTTGGGCAGGGAGAGGTGTGTGGACCGCACCTGGAGGGCGAGGACGGTGACGTCCCTTAAACAGCAGTCGCTGGGCAGCCTCCAGCTGATCTGAACGTGGCGCTTGGATCTGGCTGTGACCGGGGATTGCACCTACCTCTTAGCTTGGCACTGAGCTGGAGCTGTAATTGAGTAATAACCTGTTTGCTCGCCGAGGCCATAAAGGAAACACACATTTCCTTGACATCGGATGCCTTGGCGCACCAGAGCTAGGTCTCCATCCATGCCACACCGCAGTGGCCGTGTCCAGAGGCCACCAAACATCACCTCGGTCTCTCCATGCCAGCAAAGTCACCTCCACTGGTTAATCCAAGGATGCCCTTCTCCTTGTTCAACCCTGGTCTCCTCCCACACCCAACAGCCCCATTCCATGCCTAGCCTCGCAGCTTAGGAAAACACCGCGCAAATCCACCCTGGGACCCGAAACTTCTTGAGGCTCCCAGTAAGGTTCCTACCAAAATCAGCGTTTCCCCATTTTTTGCGCAGTGATGGCAGAGCGGGTGCCCCTCCGCCGGGCGCTGCAGCCCCCGGGGGAGGCGTGGGGTGGGGGGACCGAGGTATGTGGAAGCAGCACGGTGGTTCGAAACAAGTGATTCCCTCGTCTGGATCTTTCTGTTCTGTATTTCTCTTCAGAAGTAACCACTTCTCCCCGAGATAAATCTGGCTCATGGACACGTCCGCAGGGGGCAAAAGGCATTGCGTCTGCAGGTTGGTCTTCCCAACGAGCACGGCTAGAAAATGGCAAGAGGGATCTGTCTGGGGAATGTTTTTGCGCCTATGCCCCAGAAAAGATAGTCTGGTTTTATTTTGGAGGAGGGTCTGGAGACACCTTTTTCATAAAAGTCCCGAACATTCAGAATTTGCCGGTTTGCATTTCTGTTTCCACCCAAGTTCCCGCTCTGGGGTTTTCTCTGTTTACTCCTAAATGCTCACCACCAATGCAACCTCCCGTCCTTCCCCGGAGTGCCCCTGAGATCCTTGAAGAGATGGGCAAAGCCTCACAGCTCTTTCTCCTGGGGCAGTGTGCTTTCAGGTGGAGAAGGGAAGGGCCCACTTGATTGCATTTAAGGCAAGGAAGGAAAAAGCAGTGGGAAACATTTCTTTGTGGTGTCACCAGCAAGGGCAAGGAGAACCTGGAGGAAGAAGTCTCATGGTTGGGAAGCTGGGGAAGGTGGGCTGCGGTGTTCACCACCAAGCAGGAGATCAAAAAGGTGGGGGGAAAGTGAGGGATGAGGATGGATGAAGGGAAAGATTCATTACTGATGGAGCGAAGGAGGAGCTGGTGGAAGGAAGTCAACAGAGAAGGGTGAACATCTGCCATACCGAGGCCTGTCAAATGTCCACCCAGCCCAGGTACTACACCCAGCATCAGTCAATAGGTCTCTGGAAGAGGAAGGAGCAAGCCCGCCAGGTGAACCTTGCAGTGCTAAACCCAAAAACCAGTGGCTGAGGGACAGCCTGGACCACGAGTTATGCCTGCAACGTCGTGGCTCATGGCCCCCAGCACAGCTCTTCTCCAAGGACATCTTTAACGCCCTTAACCCGCTCATGGCTGTGGTGGCCAGCCCCTACCAAGTGGTGGCCAAAAGGAGGACTATGTGGAGAGGGGAGGGGAGAGGGGAGAGGGGATTATCCCTGTTGGGCGGGATACGACACTGGTTGCTCCTGGAAAAGGGGGAATCTCCTGGGTTCCTCCTGATGAGCCTGAGAGCATCACCAGCGCACGGCGCTGCCTTGGTTCCTCTTTCTTGGCTGCAGCAAGTGGCAGCGCTGAGCCTCCTTTCGCGGGGCCGAGACGAGGCAGGAGGCCAGCGACAGGCCAAGCACGGCGGGGAAAACGAACCTGCGGTGCCCAGCCTGCATGGCTCTGCCCTCGGGGTGGATGTGGGAAACTCTCGGTTTTTACAAGAGACTGGAAATTCTGGTATAATTATAGCCTCGCCGTGGGTTGTGAGAAACCAAGGGGCTTTACAGGTTGCCGTGCCAGGCAGTCAAAGTCACGGTATGCAACTCCCCCAGGAGAAACACCGAGCCCCAGCTGAACCGTGGCGTGGAGCGGGGCAGGATCGGTGCGAGCCCTCCGGGACAGGTCTCAGCCACCCCCTGGAAACCCCTTTCTCTGTCCGTGCAGCCTTTCTGCCCGGGGGCTGTGTCCTCTGATGAAATACATAGCAGTGATGGCCTGGGGGAAATGAGTTAAGGAGGGCAACGGTTTTGAGGTGTTTAGAAAAAGCACTAGAAGATGCGCTCCAGGGCGGTTGGGAATGGAGAAACCCATCTTCTTAATGTCCCCCCTATCAGCCTTTCCGGGTGAAGCTCCTTCTCACCTCGAGGATGAGCCACAAAGCCAAGGGTTGTCGTTGCAGGAGGGTTCTGAGCAGCAGGCAGGCAGGCGGCTGGCTGCGCTGCTTCGCTAGCGCCCGTCCTGGCTTGGAGCTCTTACTGCCGTGAGTCTGAAACCGCCTTTCAGCATAGGGGTCTAACGCTGCAGGTTTGCAGCCCTCCCCGCGAAAGCAGGAGCGTGAAAGCAAAAGCTTGCCTTGTTTTGTTTTTGGTTTGTGTTTTTTTTTTTTTTTTTTTTTTTGCGCCTTGTTCAGAAATTATTTCATATTTGTGGTAAAGTGGCGGCATCGGTGGGAGCTGCTGGAGGAAAGGGGGTTGCTGTATTCGTTGCCGCATGGGCTGCCGTGTCTTTTCTGGTCCTCCCTCCTAACTTGGGCTCTCGAGCAGTTTAAACGCTTAAGCACCATAGTGGAAAACTGAGGATTTCGCCCTGATTTTTATGAAACCGATAGAGTTTTATAAAATAGCAGCCTATTCCTAAAGTGAGAAACAACAGAAATGCTCGACGCGATGGCTGCAGCCTAGGGCGCATTTTTGCACAGCAGCATCGACCCCAAATGCGGGACCGACGAAAACCTTGCCTGCGCGTGAAGGTTCATTTGCCGAAGGCTGAATCATCCGGGGCCGCCGGCGCCGGTTAGCGCCGTGCACCACCATGATTTCCTTCATCTCCGACCAACCAGGAGTCATTCGGCGGGAGCTGATGCATCATGACCCTGTCCTTGAGATACCGCGTGCCTTATCATCCCCGGAGGACGATCGGCGGAGGTAAGGCTGGAAATGAGCCCGGTGAATTTAATAGTCGACTCTCGATTTGCGTGGCCGCCACTGATGGATGATGAAGTCTTGCCAGGGAGGTGATCTCATGCTGAGGGCAAGGCCAGATTTTAAAATAGGAGGACAGGAATGAATCGGAATGCTTGTTTTCTCTTTTATTGGCAGGCTGTAAACGTTCACGTCCAGCCTGAGCCATCAGCTGGGCTCGAAATGGTAATCCTGGCTTTCCGGGAATCGTGCCCATGGTGGCCCGTGGACCCGCCGCTCTACCCCCCTACCCCAATCTGAGCTGACTTCAGCACACCGCTGCTTTTTCTTGAGATGAGAAATATTTGTGAGTCCATCATCTCTTTCCTCTTCCTTTCTTTCCTGCAATTTTAGCCACTTTATTGTTTTTTAGGGGGCAGAAGAAGCAGTTAGCGGGGTCAGACGTGCTTTTGGCCAGCCCCGCTGCCCTGTAAGTTCAACCAGCTTTTCGCGGGGTGGATTTGGGACAGACCCAATTCTCCCCCAAACCCGCATCTTTCCGTCACATGCTTCAGCTTCCGAGGCTTGCAGGTGCGGCTACTTCATCTGGCTCCGAAACAGCCCGGCTGCCTATGAAAGACGGGTGCTTCAGCTTTGAAAATCCACAAAGCTGCAAAAAAAATAAAAATAAAATAAAATAAAAAAAAAATCCCCAGTCCCTTTGACCCGCCCCCCCGCCCCCAACCCCGATGCCGAGAGCTGCTCTCAGTTTTATAAGCTGGCAAAACCTGGAGTTTCACTGAAACGGGCTGCGAAAATGCCTCCCCCTCCCGTAACCCCTGCCCCTTTCGCAGCTCTTCACGGTGTGCTTTTGTTACAGCCTCCTCCTGTATCTCGACTGAAAGAAGGATTCTGGCTTAAGACCCAATTTTGACAAGCAGACGGATAAAAATTAAACAGATGAGCTCCGGTGCGCAAAACCCTTGTGCACAGAAAAGCAAAATTCACCAAATAAATACTTATTTTGCTCAACTGCAGCTCCCTAGAGAGGCAGGGAGGACTTTTCCTGCTGGAATAAGCGCCATCCCTGGGATGAGATCCATTCCCTCTGATGACAAAATGAGCCTTGGGTGTGAATTTGGACTTTGGCCTCTGCCGGGAATTAATTAATCTGCATCACGCTGCTGTTATCGAGATTTCGGCTCTTTGGTTTCCCTCCGCGGGACGCCGAGCCCGGGGGTGCCCCTGCTTTAAAAATCAGAATTTCCTCCCAGAAATTCTGCCAGAAAAAGTGACTCGGTGAGACCTGGTGACGGTGCTGGGGTCGGTGCCGGGCTGGTGGCCTCGGGGCTCATTTACATCTCCTCGAGCGAGAAGTCGGGCGTGAGCCGCTTTCCTGTCATCACCCGGTTCGACCCAAACCCCCTCCGTTTGCTTTGTCTTTCTCAGGGCTGGCAGTGAAACCTCAGAGGGCGCAGAGCCCTGCGAGCTGTCAAGCCTCTTGTGGATTCTCTGGTGTCTAGTCGTGGGGTTGAGCGTGTGCTTCGGCCTCCTCTTCATCAGTCACCTCCATTGTTATGTTTGCTGTTTCCAGGAGGTTTGCAGGAATGGAGCATTTTTGAGGCTGCTGAAACCAGGTAGAGCTGAGGCATGGAGGCGGCTGCACAGCCGTGATGGCGTGCATCCCCTGCTTTAGCAAAGGGACCTGCAACCCCCCAGGGCTCGCTGGGCAGAGACAGCTCCTCCTTCTTTCCCCAGGTGACCCCGGTGCCCGTGCTGGCAGCTCCTACCTGTCCTGCCGTTATTTCTTGCTGCTGAGCCACCGCGGGTGTCGAAGGGCTCCCGGTGCTGTGGGTGCCGTGACGGCAAGGAAGCACCTGCGAGCTCTCTGCTCAGGAAGCCGGTAGCGTTCCGTGGCCCCGGTGTGCGCCGGGCTCCCACACGTGCTGTCCCCATCACCCCAGGGCTCTGGGCATGGGACCCCAAAGGGACCCCCGTCTCAGCCCTGTGTGTCATCTCCCTCCCCCTGGAAGGCTGCCTGGTTGCTGGCAGCAACACACCCTCTCCCCAGCGGTAACCTCCAAGAATTTAACAGCCATTACGCATCCGATGGCCATTGCCAAGTGATAAGGGCACCCCCAGGATCCCCCGGGGCTCTGGGGACATCTCCAGGACCGGCGGGATAAATTGTCCCTGCTCAGTAATTTTGGTGCATCGCATCGGCTGTGCCAAGCTGCACCCATGGCAGCGTCCCGCTGCGGGTCCCTCTCCTCCCAGGGGAGTTAGAGAAGCTCCCAGAAGAGAGGCCAGCCTGGGCATCGGGATTGCAACGCATCGGCTTGCTGCAAAACTCCTCAGCGGGGGGCTAAGTGGGTTGCGAGGAAGCGTGGTAGCTGGCTCCGTGCCATTGCACCTGGTGGGGGCACCTGCAAAATAATTGCATCGCAAGCCCGAGCAGCCCGGTTGCTTAATCCTGCCCGGATTAGGGCTGCTTTTTTTGGTATCGTCTCTCCCCTGCAAGGGCTGGATTGCTCAGAAGTGGCAAAAATGTAGCTGGAGAGGAAATGGAGTGTTTGGGGCCTCATCCACCCATCTACGTGCACAGCACCCTGTTCGCGTGGGGGAGATGGGAGGCAAGAGGAGGTACTAGGAAGGGAAACCGGGAACCAGCTCTAGGACATACCCTCCCATCGGATGCAGGCTAAGGGTGATCAAAGGCTTCATGCGCCTTTGCCCGTTTGAAGTTCAGAATAATGACCGAAGATAACTTTCTCCTCCGATTTCTCTTCAGTTCTGCAATTTTCAAACCCTGCCCGACAAAACTCAACCAGGCAGTTTGCGCAGAGCTCCATCTTTGGGCCTGAAGGAGATAGAAGCGCTCTGACGGGAGGGGAGCTGGTATTCCAGCTGTGAGGCTGCTTGCAGGGAGCATGGATTCCCTCGGCCTGACCCTGGGATGCTGCAGGTGGCCATGCCCTGCGCTTCCACAGCCCCGACCTGCCGGGCACGGGTGCGGGAGACGAGCTTGGGGACAGCAGGACCCATCTACGTGCTTAATAGAGTTACCAGTTAATGGAGGAGCTTCTTGTGCGTCCCACACTTTGCTTATTCAAGAAACGCTGCACCAGCCAAGCTGCAGGGCTGGGGAGGAGGGTTTTTTCCTGCTCTTTGAATATGCCAGAGAATGAGAAATGTATTTCCTTTTTGCTGCTGTTATTAATGCCTTTGGACTCCTTGTCCTTTTTTTTCACCATTTTCTGGCGCAGGAGGTCGCGGGGTGGGATGGCACATTAACTCTTGCGCTCCTGCCCCGTCCTCGTACCTGCACCGGGGTGGTGAGGCAGAGCCGGGCACCCCCTTAGGGCAAAGGAGTGTCTTACAGGGATAAACAATAAAAAGAGAGAGAAAACCAGGTCAGAGATGAATCCATGCCTCAGGGGGTTTGCAAAATAGCTGGAAATCTCACAAGGCCAAGCTGCATCTCATGAGATTTCTGATACTTCCCACTTCTGGCTGGGCCAGAAATACCGCAAGAACAATGCTGCGTCATCATTCTTGGCTCTGGCTTCGCTCTTCCCACACTCCCGGCAGGGATTATCCTCCCAAACATCCTCCGGGCTACGGATCTGCCGGCAACGGCTGCGGCTCCCAGGGCAGCATCGCTGAACGGCGCCCGGCGCAGACGGCGGCCGGCTCTTCCTTTAAGACTCATGCGCCGAGAAGGAAGATATTTTTGGTCAAGAAATCAAATGACTCATTTGTGGATCCGAAGAACTATTTTGGGACAGAGTGCGAGCCTCCCCGGCACAGTCCCATGCCGGTGCTTGCAGCCCACGGTTTGCTGGGGATCTTAAACTGCCCCGGGTAGGTGGGTGCAGATGGGACATTGCACCCCCAAGCCTCCCGGATCCCCCCGGATTATGAACCCCAGAGACCGCCGGTGGCCAGGGATGTTGTGCAATCCCACTGTACACTTTTCAGTTCGGTCCTTACCCTTTCCGCCCTCCGGCCGGGTTTGTTATACAGAGGAAGCTTGTTAGGAGCCTCAACAAACAGACAGGAAACCGAGTCTTTCACTGCGCGTACACATTGTCTGCCGGGGGCTAATTTTGAATAGAAGAAGACCTTATTTATTTCTTTTATTTATAAATCCTGAGCCTTGCGCTTTGACGACCAGCACACGCTCTTGTTGGGCTAGGAAGTGTGCAGGAGAGGGCAAGGGGAAGAGCAGCCGTCGTGGCACAGAGCGGCCATACGAATGCCTGGCTCCGCCGTGCACGGCGGGGTCATGGCAGGCTCAGACGCCACGTGACACGGCATGGGGTGATGTCCGTGGGGTAACGGCCAACAAGGACGGTGCAAACACTGGGTCTTGGGCTGGACAGGTCTGGGTGATGACTGCTCTTGGGGTGGAGACTCCATCAAAGACCTCTTGGGCATCCCCTGGGTCAGTGATGCTGAAGGTGATGCTGGGCTGCAACCCACATCAGGCGGTGGGTGCTGCAGTCCCAGGCGGCTCCACGCTCCCATGAAGGCTTGGGTGATGCAGCACCAGCGAGACTGGGTGGCCGCCGCTTAGGTCCACGCTTGGAGGCATCACCACTGGCCTCAGCCGCCACCTCTGGAGAAGCCACTCAGGTCCTCGCCAGCATGAGAGGCCGGGCGAGGGCTGCCTTGCACCCACCTCGCTGGCCCCCGGGGACTCTGGTGAGACCTTCAGGGAAGTCAGAGACTCCTTTGGAGACATTTTTTTTTTTGATTTTCCGTGTACCGGTGGGTATTTCCAGGGCAAGGTAGTGTGATACGGGCAGGCAGATATTAGTCACCGCAGCAGACTTTAAAAAGTGAAAACACGAAGTCGAAAGCTACTGAACCTGCGGCAACTTCCCAAATCCCACCCGAAAAGTAGCAAAACTCACCTAAAAAGGCACAAAAAAAGTAAAAGTTCCAGCATTGCTTTTTTGGGGGTTGTTGTTTTTTTGGTTTTTTTTTGGTTGTTTTTTTTTTTTTTCTTGTTGCTGCTGTTGTTTTTGGAGAAACATCACGCTTTATTCCGAGAAAGGGGAAGCACTGGGGCCATCGGCTCTGTGGGATTGTGCATCTCCCATGGGTGCCCCCGCGGGAGAGCAAAGATGGAGGGGGGTGAGCCCCAGCACCCCGGGTTGCATCAGGGCTTGGGCAGTGCAAGAGCGATGCTGAGGTTTCTGTGGCGGAGCCGGGAGGTGCAGGATGAGACACACGGGTGACACCTAAGGGGAGAAGCCTCCCCTTATCCTCACTCTCTCCCATGAGGGCTTTGCACAGATGGGTTTGGGCATGGGGCTGCTCCGTCTCTCCCCCTCCTACATAGCCACATCCCACCGGTGAGCTCAGTCTCAGCTGCACCCGAAAAGACCCACCGGCCATAGCGGCTCTTTTCTTTATTTAACCCTGCCCGACCCCAGGATTGAGGAGCCACTTCCACATTCTCTGCCGGCCACGGCCAAAAAACCCTGGAGCCGTTTCTGCTCCTCCTGCCCGGCTGGTCTCGCTTGCAGATGCTCAAACCACACGCGCCTTCTCCCAGCCTGGCCTGTCGCAGATGGACACGGCTAAAAATATGTAAAAACACTGCTTGGCCGCAGGCGTCCTGCGAGGGTCTCGCAGCCAGAGCAGCTGGGGCGGAGAGGACGGGCTAAAAATAGGGGTGCAGTGCGAGTTTCAGAAGATCCCGAAACATAAGGTGAAACTCGGTCCGGGTTAACGGAAGAGCTGAGCATCTCGAAGGGCTTGTTTCTGCTCGGGGAGGCTCAGCAGGAGGAACGTGGGAGATGGGTAGCTCTTGTGTGCGGAGATAGTGGGGCATCACCATCGCCTCTGTGCGTCACCCGTGTTTGCTCTTTGGGGCTCACCCCCCAGGCAAGGGGTCACCTTCCTGGGGACCAGAGGTGCTAAATCCTTGCCATACCCACAAATTTTCTTTCGGGGATGAAAAACCGTGGGTTTGGTTGGCCCCCTCGCCTCTTGTGGCGGGTCCGGGCTTGCATCCAGCCCAGCATCCCCCTGGAATCGCACGCACCCCTGAGAGCATCCGTGCAAATCGGCTGCGCCCCATCCTGCCCCGAGAGGATGCTCAGGCCCCCCCAGCCTTTTATAAAGATGAGAGCTGGGGCAGGGTAAAATCTCTCTCTGATGTTTCCAGCCATGAACCAGCACCATGCCTGAAGGTTTGCGGTCCTGTCCGGGTCCCCTTGACCCACCACCGAGCCCAGGGAGCCCATCGAGGCTCCGTTTCCCCCCCACCCCCCCACCTTGCACAACCTCGCCGGTCCTTCTCCTTCCTTGCGCTGGGTGAAATCAGAGCTGTTATTTCAAAGAGCAGCTTGTGATTTATCGCTGTAATCTCAACCGCAAGTTGAGCTGGCAGTAGTTAGGGGAGCCACGAGGAATAAGCGAAGGGTTAGCTATTAATTTCTGCATCCTCTATGCTCTTGAGGTTTTTATTTCTTCAATATAGAGCGAGGAAATATGGGTTTCTGCTGAGTAAAGTGGAGAAAATGAAAAGGAAAGAAAAAAAAAATGCCTGGGATTTGTGCTGAAGTAGCTCATGTTGGGCCATTTCTTTGCATACTGTTAACAAAAAAAGCAACTTTCTGAACTTTGAAAGCCGAGGTCATTGCAGCAACCGGAGGCACCATCCCTTTCTCAGCAAAGGCAGCACCCTGGGAAGGAGAGTGGAGTTGTGCTGGCGGGTCCACGAGCAGAACTGAGTGGGGTTTCTTCTCTCTTTCCCCCTTTCTGCCTCTCCATAAGTCACTTTTACGGCTCTCTGCAGCCGTTCGGGACGGCGCAGCTTTGCACTGGTGTTAATGAGTCTTTAAATCAAAGGGGCAGCATAAGGGTGGTAGTGACCAAGTCACACATGGTGTCTCCTTCCAGAAAGGGCTGGGCTGGGGCTGCACTGCCCGAGCCGGGTGTCAGAGACGCAGAAAACTCCCAAACACTGACCGTCGGTGAAGTAACAACACTTTCATCTTTATTATCTGATTTTTTTCTTATTTTGATCTCCATTTATCTATGATCCGATGGCTTATTCAATGCTTTAAATTCTATTTTGCCCAGCTTTGCCTTGCTTTGAAGGACCTGGAAGCATTTTTTTTTTTGCTAAATATCAGTGAGATGCACATTATCTCACGTAATTTCAGACACTGGAGATCTAATAAACCCCCCCAGATTTCCCAAATTTCCCAACACTGGAGCCTGGTAGAGCCCTTTGCATCCGGGACTATGAGTTCCCGACGCGCTCAGAAAAAAAAAACCACCATTTTTTTTTACCTCTTTTCCTTGTTTTGCAGAAGAAAAGGCTCTTTTCCAGGCTTGCTGCAGACCACGGAGGAGTCAGACAGTATTTTAACCCAATCTGAGGAAATGACAAAGCATTAACTCCCCTGCAACGTACTGGAATAGTTTTCATTAAATACAACCTTTGCAAGAAGCCCGCAGTTATTTTCCAAGCCAAAAGAAAAA
>VWZL01005067.1:70668-88088 GCA_013396915.1 Stercorarius parasiticus
AAAAAAAAAAAAAAAAGTTTGTTCTTTCTTGGCCTTTCTGGTTTGCTAATCTGCTTTGACATTTATTAGCAATTATTTATTTCCTTCCCCGTTGGCTGTTTATGGTGCAATTTTTCAACAAAATGGGCATTACTCAATAATAACCTCTGCAAAAAGGCAATTAGGAAATGTGAAGAAGTGCGTTGCAGGGGCGGCGTACGGACATTGTGGGCCCTTTCCCATGTACAAAAATCTCATGTTCTGGCTCAGAAGGAGCTGAAGATGCAGCTCTGGGCAGCAGAACCTGGCCAGGATCCGGGACTGGAGCACTGTTAACCTTCACTTCATCCTTTCTGCAAAGGACGCGGGGGCTTGTCCCTGCTCTTTGCGGCCTTTGCAAGGAGCACCAAGCCGAGAAACACATATTTAGGAAGACCTGCTTTCGCCGTCTCCCGGGTAATGATTTTCTTTCTTCCCTTTGAGTTTCGGCGATGAGGAAGATCTGTAAGAAAACAGGATTCTTGTTCCTTAATGAAAACGCTCCGCGCCGAAAGACTCCCACGAGTTCCCATAAAGCCACAAGGTAGTGCAAAACCGAAAAAAAAAAAAAAATTAAAAAAACCCCAAAACATAGCTCAACCTTTCAGGGCAGCGTCTCGGGAACGTTTCCCCATTCCCCTCCTCTGAGGGGAGAGCTCTGTGCCGGCCGCTCGCCCTGCAAAATTCCCCCCCCCCCAGAGAGGTGGCTTTCCCAAGAAAGGGCTTCACCGCGGCTTCTTGCATGCAAGAAGCCACAGCTGGGGAAAGAATAAGCTTTGCCTTGAAATAACGGAGCTTGGAAGAAAATAAAGCCCTTTTCTAGCTGCGCTTGCGCGCAGTCTTGTACCGATCACCCTGCATCCTTCCTGGCGGGTGCTGATGGGGAGTTGGGGCACGATGGTGGGTGCTGGCAGGGGAATTTGGGCACGATGTTGGCCCCTTTCTCATCCCACCCAGCTGGGGATTAACTGCAAAAACCATCCCAGAAATCGCCGGGGCTGGTTGAGGGCAGGAAACACGCTAGAGAGGGGTGAGAGAACAGCGGGTGCTTCTCGAAGGCGGGGGACAGCCCAGTCCTGGTTCTGCTTGGCTGGAGCTGTCACCTAAAATAATCAGCCTCCCCGCAGTATTTTTGCTGATTAGGGCAACTTAATTTTCATTTTCCGACCCGTTTCCCGGCCGGGACGCAGGCAAGGGCTGGTGCAGGGGGCAGGCAGTGGCGAGGGCGCGGGGTTATTCAGCATCCCTGACGCAGGGCTGCGGTAGGGCGTAAATCCCATGGATGGTGTGGGGTCCCTGCCAGGGTGTCCGTCTGTCCATCCATCCGGAGCAGCTCCCTGATGCTGGGTTCAGCAGAGCCAGCCCGGGGCTGAAGCCGGACGCTGTTACATCGTCTCTGCCCACCCATAAAAATCGGAGATCGAACATGGCGCTGCTGGCGCGGCGATGGCCATTTTGCACCACGGCGGTCAGTCTGTTGGTCTTGCCGTAGGACCCGTAGGACTTGCCGTAGGACTTGCTGTAGGACCCGGACCGCTGCGCAGCGGGACCATCTATCCAGCGACAGCACAGTATCATTTCTATAATAAACCCCCCTGTAGGTTATGGTAAGCTTGTTAAATCATCTGCGCTCTAATAGGCAATATACATAAACCTTCCGTAGACACCAAACGCTCCTTGAGACAAGATTAAGCTCACCAATAACAAATCCAGCGGAGTTTCATCTATTTATATGAACCATTAAGGCTTACGGACAATCCGCCGCGCATTTCTTTACGTCTGCCATGAATCGCGTATTCCCCGGTGCTGTGCACATCCCGAGCCGAACCGCTCCCTCCGCTTATATTCAATATTTCCTCTGCACTTTAAGGGGCTAAAAACATTTCTCTTTGTGGATTCTTTTAAATTCCACCTCCAAACCAACTCTCCATCTCACTGAAAGCGTGAATGTTTATATCGAGGATCTTATACAGAGCCTGGGAATTATTTCACAGCTACAAACTTTTCTCATGCCTTATCAAAATTCAAATATCCTAATCCCAATGTTACTAAAAAAGCGAAGAAAAAAGTGGCTTGTTCAGTGTATGGATTTCTTTTCAGCCACTTATTCTTAGTAGTTGCCATTGAAAAACAAGCTTTTCTGTTTGTAATAAATGTAACAACGTGGCTCGCAAAAAGAAAAGATGACTTTTGAGCAAGCAAAGGCAATCCCTGAAATTAGGAGTTTCAAAACCTTCTGGAAAATGTGCATGAGGAGCACGGGGGAAAATATCTCTACTAGAAATGAAAACCGCAGCCTGGAAAGTGAACAGTGGAAATATTCTTGCGTATGAACAGGAAGAATCTACAGCCATTGAAAACCATTACAGTCAGCGTTAATTAGGGCTGATTGACTAAAAACAGAGTCCGACATAAACCCGGCTCTGCTCGCAGGGCTGCTCAGAGCCCACACTGAGTCACTGCGAAAAACACGTGCTCGGTTGTTAGAGGGAAAAAAAATAATATATATGAGCAGGTGGGATTTTCCGTGGCCATGAGTGATGGAGGAGCCCGGCATCGGGCATCAGCCCCAATTAACGGAGACGGTGCCGCCTTCTCCCCAGCACCAGCCCCGTTTTGCAGCCTGGGAGAGCGATGGCGGATGCCCTCCAGGGTGGGAACGAGTGAGACCTCGCGTCCCTGCCAGGGATGTGCATCCCAGGAAATCTGAAGGCAGGAACACGGATGGAGAAGCTGCACATGAAGCCCACGTCCTCAAAAGGTGGAAAACAGGAGAGATGGAAGCCGTCCTCCTCCATCCTGCTGGAGGCAGATCTCCCATGGCCGGATCCAGCCTCACCGGCAGTGCATGGATGACGGCCAGGAGCCCTGCCTCAGGGTGCTCCTCTCTCCAGAGAAAGTTTTAGGGCTGTGAAAAACCACTTCCCCAAAATCCTTGCTGCTGTTTCACCATTGGAAGGGATGAAGGCCCTGCAAAAAACAGACAGGCGCACCGTGCGTTAGCGGGGGGAAAGGTGGAGGAAGTGGAGCCGAAGCCTTGTGAAGGAGAGCTCTCTCCAGCCTGGGATGCAGCTCCGCTTGGCTTCTGGAGTGCGCTTTCTGCCCGCTCGGAGGATGGAGAACCCCTGCTCTGCAAGGAGGCACCGGTCCCCCGGGACCCATCTCCCTGCCCCTTGCTCTGAACCCCGAAACTTCTGGTTTAATGACTTTTCCGAGGTTTTTTGTTTTTTTTTCCTTTGCTGTCGTGAATTCGTATGGCTTTGACAGCCTCGCTAGCGAGATAGGTGCGTGATCCTGGCTGGGGGCCACGGTGCCTTGCTGCCTTTTGCAGTGACAGGAGCAGGGCTGGAGCATGCACCGTGCAAGAACATCTCCATCACCTACGGCTCAATTAGGGGCTGGGAGATGGAGAACACAAGCTCCCCCACCCCCCACCCCCCCCCCCTCTCACGGAAGGTTTTTTTGCATGGTTCAGGGCTGGTTTGGCTCTGTCCCCGTTCTCTCCCTCCTCCCCACACGCACCGATCCCCTTCCCTCCGTGCTCCAGCCGTAAACGTAAAACGTAATGGCACGCTCAGGGTCTCGCTATTATTCACCGACCCGTTTCTTATATAACCGAGCAAGCTGGTTTTGCTCTTTTGACTCACCGATGCTCCTTCCACGGAGGGTTCGCAGCAGGAACCGAGCTGTGAGTCAATACAGTTAATTCAGAAACTAGTAACCGGCGTGAATAATTTAAAACCTCCTCTGGAGCGGGCTGCTTTGCCCCTGTGTCTGTAGGGTCCATTCTCTGCAGAGGGCTTTCATTGCACTGCCAAGTGGATGATTCCCTCTTTGGCTTTTTTTTTTTTTCCTTTAGAAAAACAGGGTTTTGTACTAAAATCCACCCCTTGCTCCTGGGAGCCGGCAGGAGAGGTGAGGGGAACGGGACCCATTGCTGGCCCAGTGGTGCCGGCAGCCTCGGAGGAAGCATCTGAGCGCGCATCCGAGCTCAGCAGCTCCGAACAGAGCACCGTGGGGAATTGCTGCCGCAGACCCTTCCCAATGAGCTGCCTAATTGACTGTTTAATGACCTGTTTTACAGCAATGCCTCTAACTGTCCTGGCACTGGGTTTTGAAGCTCCGCTACGCTAGGCTGGCTCTGGGCATGGTCCTGGGAGCAAGGAGGAGGGGACGTGGGTGTTGTCCCTTCTGCTCCCATCTTGGTGTCCCCTACAGCAGCTACGTGGCCACCCTGCAGTCCCTGGGGCCTTGGCTGGGCGGCCGTGCCCAGGTGTGTGCTAAAGCAGAGCTGCAGGTCATTTTCCTGGCTGAGCCCTTTTGCAAACCCAGTTCCACACACAAACGATGATTTATTGCATCCAAACGATGGGGAGTTTGGACTCAGCCATGATGCAGCAGAAAAAAGCCAAAGGAGCCCCAGCTGCTGGGTGGGAAAACTTCGCCTTTATACATGACCTTGCCCTTCGTGCCACGGCTCGTTCAAGGGACGTCTGTTAGAAAGGAGATCCCTGTTCTCTCCCTGCACACAGCTTTTTGGGGTCCCGGAGCCGGAGTCGCTCCCTGGCATGTAGCTGCCAAGGTAGCTGGTAGAGGAACAGAGAGTGCTTCATATTTAGGAAGTTAAAGAGGGACTGAGTTCCCTAAAGGGATGGACCGAGAGCGAGGAGGGTGGCAAATAGACAAAAGCACCCAGCTGCTGGAGCCAGAGGGACCTCTGTCCCCGCTGTCCCTGCTATCCCCGCCATGTGTGTGGGGGGGCACATGGAGCTCCCGGCGCCCAACTTCGCTGCGCCCAGGTCACACCGAGCCACATGATCTGCGGGGTCGGAGCAGCAACAACAACAACAGGAACAATCTGTGGGAGAGGAACTTAGGATGAGCCCAACTTCTCTAAAAGTATAAAAAGACCCCGGGGGCCGCAAAAGGCATCAACTTGCACGTCCTCTCCTCCCGCCACCGCTGCCGCCTCGCAGCCCTGACGGTTGGAAGCCGGCGTTGTCCCAGCGTTGTGCAATACCGTTTCTGTGCACTTGGCATCGGCTCGCCCTGCCGCTTGCCTGCCCTCCCAGAAAAGGAAACACAACCCCACTGATGCGTGAGGGTCCTTCGCAAGAGAGCAAACGGCTCCGCTCAGCCTCTGTGCTGCTTGGGGGCTTCAGCCGGGTGATGCTCCCCGTCAAAGGAGTGAGCGAACCTGCAAAAAACCACCCCAAATCCCATTAAAGAGCATCAGGGAAGGGAACTGCAAGGAGTATCTCTGCTTCCTATCAAAGGATGCTCATGTAGCTGTCACGGTTTCAGCTGGGATGGAGTTAACTTTCTTGCTAGCAGCTGGTGTAGTGCTACGTGTTGGATTTGGGATGAGAAACAGTGGCGTTTGGTTTTTGGTTGTTTCTAGGCAGTCAAGGCCTTTTCTGCTCCTCACACCACCCCACCAGTGAGTAGGCTGGGGGGACAAGCTGACCCCAACTGGCCAAAGGGGTGTTCCACACTATGTGATGTCATGCTCAGTATATAAAGCTAGGGAAGAAGAAGGAAGGGGGGGGACATTCGCAGTGATGGCGTTTGTCTTCCTAAGTAACCGTTACGTGTGATGGAGCCCTGCTTTCCTGGGGATGGCTGAAGCCCTGCCAGCCGATGGGGAGCAGGGAATGAATCCCTTGTTTTGCTTTGCTTGTGCGCGTGGCCTCTGCTTTACTTATTAAACTGTCTTTATCTCAACCCATGAGTTTTTCCTCATTTTTACCCTTCCGATTCTCACCCCCATTGCAAATGGGAGGAGCGAGCGAGCGGCTGCACGGTCCTTGTTGCCGGCTGGGGTTAAACCATGACAGCAGCTCAAAACAGAAACGGGGCCAATTAATTCAAAGTCAAACGGATTTTCAGCATCTTGTCAGATAGTCACTCACTAAACACAGCCACACCAAGGTTTGTGACAGTTTTTGGGGTCCTATTCCCATCAGTTTCTTCTTTTTCCCTGGATTTATTGGCATTTTCACGTGCTGACCCAGGCCAGCTGGGGGAGGACGTGCCCCTTGTGCAGCTCTATGCATGTGCCCTGAAGTAAAGTGTTTAGACAAAGACGTTTTAAAGCCTACTTTTGGCTTGAGGCAACACTAGCTCTGTCTGAAACCTTCCAAATGGCCGAAAAAGACCCACTGAAAATGAAGGTGAAGGTTGTAAGGTGGCCCTACTCCGCACCAGCCGATAGAAAGGCACATCTTGCACACAAGCCTATCTCCAAGCCAGACCTGGTGGCACCCTCCAGGAGATGGGTCAGATGCTGTGACTATCGAGCACATCTTACGTTGCTTGTGGTTTTTGCCATGGGTTATGAGCTAAGAAAAAATATGAACCCACGTAGAAAACCTTGCTTCAATCGTACCCTTTGGCCACCACGCCTGCAAGGCTGTGATAGAAACCGTGCAGCACTGTGACATTTTCTCCTAGCCTGGAGGAGAACGTTTTTCTCACTGGAGAGAGGGAAATAACAGGGGAAAATTTGATCTTAAATTCTAGGTACTTCTAGCTGTTAGAAAATTACTATTAAGGCAAACTGATGAGACCAGTGAGGAGGAAAACTCAAAATATAATGAGATTTAAAACTGTAGCCCACGGCCACTTGCAAGACAGCTGTGACTTATGTGTTTCGACACTTTCTCTAGCGAGTCACTTAAAAGAACCAGGAGTTGAGATTCCAGGAATTTTGGTGGTGTTTTTTTGGTATTTTTTTTTAACTAGTAGGAAAGGAGGAAGAAACAGACAGAGACGCTGCTTCTGAACCAAACATACTGTTTAGAGAAGGACATCTGTGGAGCAGCTTTGAGAGTGAAGGTCCTCAGTGTTTGGGCTGTTCTCCTTCAAATGTCACCTCCTGACGTTGGGATAGGTACGAAGACTGGAAAGGAAAGTGAAAGATTGCAGACATCCACTTCTTCCTTTACAAATACTTGTTCACCTGGAGGGGTTGTGATGAAATGGAAAGGAAACCTCATCTTTAACCTCCGGTGCAGGGCAGGGGACACCCCTGAGCTGGCCTTCCCAGTTTGGGACCCCCGTGCAGTGCATCTGGACTGGTCACAGCTGCTGGAGGCCCTCTGGGGACGTGGGAGTTGCCGAGAAGTCTGACAAACCATTCATAAAACTTCTGGGAGAGTATTTGTAAAAGCCAAGCACATTCCGCCCCCTGCCCCCAGCATCAAATAAGTGACCTTTGTCTTGTCTTTTATTTTCACTTTCGAGCTCTTGCCTTGCAGAGGTCAAGCGGTTTAAGAAGCTCGGCAGAATTAAAGAGGCAAGATTAATTCTCCCGGTTATTTTATCTTTCTGGCTACCACCGCATCTTACTTTTGCCAGGGTCAGTCATTTTGCAAAAAATCAAAATATACCAAAACACCACGAGTTAGGCTCCAGAGAACCCAGGAAACTTGTGTTAAAAAGCACAATCTTTGTAAAAATACCCTTTTGAGTCTGTCCATTCGGAGAGTCTTTGCAGTTCTTGTTTTTCAAAAAAAGGAAGAATGATTCTGATGTAACGATGGGACTCCGGGAGCTGGAGATTTATGGGGGGAAAAAAAAAAATAACAAGTATTGTACGACTCATCATAAAGCGGCGAAAAACCACCTGCGCTTCCCTCTGGTCTTGTTAAAACATCGCTGCAATAGGTACTGTCACTTTGCTTCTTGAATATGGTTTGTTTTATAAGAGTATGCCCATGCAGGGCAAGGAGTGTGCAAGCGAGGCCATAGAACTCCATCAGCTATAGCGTGTCGCTGGTATTTAACCCCTGATTATTTAACCCCTATAGTAAGGACGAGGTATCTCTTATCGGGGCTCCCCCCGTGCACTGATAGCAGCAAACCCCCAATCTGGAGTTAAACATTAATGAGCTGTCACGACGCTGGATTACCAGAAGTCTGTTGGGCTAAGGTCATCCTTAGGGATGAATGATAAAGCTTATTTTAAATATCCCCGGGATACGGTGGGTCAAGGCTCGGAGGGAAGACTCCTGTGGGTGTCAGCAATCCCTAGCGTGGCTGAGGTCTCTCTCGGCTAACGTCAAGACTTCATCAGACTTCTTGCTTTGGTCTTGTGGTCCAGCGGCTGCTTCCCTCCAGATGTTTAAAGGAAAAAAAGCAAGAGAGGCAGGGGGAAGGCTCGGTTTCTGAAAGCCCTTGCAGTGCTGCTTTTATGACTGTTAATGGGATAGCACATGGTATTCTTGTCGTTCACGTGAACCTCTTCAGATGGTGGCTTCAGCTGAAGGGGCATGTGGCAGTGAGCTCCCCGGTCTAATTACCTCTGTCTAGTGAAAGTGCTGCCCTTTGGGGGGGGTTTAATTTCCCATCTATTCCTTTCACCTAATGGCTCCTTGTGCTTGGAGTACAAGCCATGAAAACAGCTCTTAATCTGCCTCCTGCCTCCCACCAATTATTTAATACCTGTATTTTATTCCTTCTCATTTGTCTTTCTAACTACCCTAATTTTTCCAGTTTCTCTCATCAGCGTTTTCCCAAGCTCTTTATTGTTTTCTGATTGCTGTAATTCTGCAATATCTTTTGGCACTAAACCACGGCTCCCCAGAGGAAGAGGCTCATGAATTTATACAGCGACATTACGCAGGCTTTTCAGACGAGTCTCAGGGCTGATTCTGATGCCCAGAAATGCTCCTTCTGTTCCTCCCTCTCCTGTCGCTGCATCTCTTTAATGAGCAGATATGCAGAAATTAGAAAATGGAAATTGCACAGGCGATTTGCGCCGGACTTTTTGTATAAAGAGGCATGAAAATCTGGATCGAGGCTTTTGGAGACCAAGTGCTTGGTCTCCTCCATCCTTCCCCACTCGCTACGCCTCTGACTCGGCAGGCCATTTCTCTCGTCATTTGTCAAGACAAGAGTTTCAGCCTAGGAGGAAATTTTCCCCATGGTACTAATTTCTTCTTCTTCTCGCAACTGAAGCACATTTGAGAATTTGTTCCTGAAACTTCCCATGTTCTAATTTTACATGACGGGGCTGTCAGAAGCAGCGCGCGAGAGAAGCGAGATCTCCTCCGCAGCTTTGGGGCGACTGTGCAGCCTTAGAAGGGGTGATGAAACTCAGAGGCTGTTCCCCTGTTCATTAATACCAAATTTCCTACCTCGGCTCCAGGGGTTTTACACGACAAAGACTCAAACTGGGCCCAACATGACGTTCGTTAAATCCTCTTTAAGGGACACCACCTCTTTTTTTCTCACTTGGCAGAGGAGTATGCCTTCTAACCAAATACTTGAATGCGCTCATGTCAGGAAAGGAGTTTTAAATATGATCAGTATGAGGAAGTAAGTTAGGGTGCTGGGAAAAAACATGTTCCCTGTGAGCTTATGTATCTTACAGATTAAGGAATCGGGTGAGACGGGAGCCAAATGTTGCTGTAAGGTTGCTTCAAGCAACCTTTTTTTTCCCTCTTCCAGTAATTTGTTTCTCTTTCTGTCGGAGAGTGGAATTAAAAGTCACAAATTACGACGAGAGATTCCGCTTGTGAAATAGTCTGCGTTTTTTGAAGGACAAGAGCACGCAGCTGCACGGTAAGTGCCGGTGGGTGGATGGAGATGTACACACCCACGTCAGGATCCGGTGGAATTGCACTGATCAGAGATCAAGGTCTGGGTTTCTGATTCTTCATGACTGCTTCTGCTAGCTCATCCCACTTGAAAAGACCCAATAATTGCCAACTGTGTTGCTGCTGAGGACAAAAGCTAGTGGTCCCCTAAAGGCCCCCCAGGAAGGATGCTCAAGGTCGGAGTGGGAAAGTGGTTTCCTTTATGGCTCGTTAGTTATCTGCCTCCTCTCGAAGGCAGGGTAAGATGAGCAGAGACTAATGTGTGATCACTGGGTTGGGAACCAGGAAGGTCTTGGAAAAGAAGATCCAAACATCTTCAATTCCGGGAAGGTTGGGTTGGCACCTGGTGGTAGGGCTTGACCTCTGTTGTATGTCAGCCAGGACCTGCAGTGTGAATTTGCAAATGAACCTCAGATCAGGGTTCTATCATAAATCCGTCAGTGTAGGCTTGAGGTGTTGCAGTCCCGAGGGCTTTGAGGCTGAGGTCTGTAAATGTCATCTACTACCCACAAACAGAAATCAGTGTCCATCTGCTCCCATGATTATGGGTGGCAGGAGGAAGACCTTTCCTCAGTTGGACTGGGGTCTCTCTGTTAGAATTTTTCTCCCATGTCAGTTGAAAACAAGAGCAACTTGGGTCCAACTAAAGGCCAAGCCTTGGAAGTCTTCCCAGAGCCACATTCAGTATCAGTCCTGGTGGACAATACTGTTTTCTGAGCCCCAATTTGTTGGTTATCATTCGCACAGGTGCTCAGGGTGTCTGACAGCACATCCACCAATGCTCTCCATGGCTCATTGTCTCAGATGCCTGCTGGGACTCTGTTTTTTGAGTCCACATATGTTGTTACCTTCTGCCCGATGACTTTTTTCCCCTTTTCTGGCCTTGCAGTGTGTTGACGGGAGCGGGTCATGGGACAACCTGCCACGTGGAACCAACCGACTGCATCTCTGTGTGGTTCAGTCTCACCTTTTTTTTTCCTCGGAGAGGCCAGATTATGACCATAAAAGGGAATAACGGAATATTGGGCGAGGAGCCCTGCCCCAGTTGGCTGAGCGCCGATTCACGATGGTTTCGGGGGAAATAACCAGGTTGGAGTAATTTTTGGGCCGAGAATAAAAACAATGCAAGAAAACCATGTGGTTCACCATTGAAACCAAGGCAGGACTTTCGGTGTCGGTCCCTCCCGTTGTTCTTGGTTCCACCTGCGTGAAACTGCAGCAGGGCCTTCACTTCCACATGGGCACAGTGGCTCAGCCGCACAGAGCTCCTGGTTCCCATAAAACATCTCTGTAGCCACGACCAGATGATGCCACCTAGGGTAACATCTCCTGGAGATGAACTGAAAGGATCTGGTGGCCAGGTTGGCCAGGAATCAGAACTGCAACCACCTCCTGTCACCCTAGTGGCCTTCTGAGTTGGAAAAGCCCAAGCACCAGCTTCTTGTGGTTGAGTATCTGTGTATCCATGTCTGAAAAACCAGCAGAACAATGTCCCTCCATGCCTGAACATCTCTTCCACCCAACCCTCGTTAGACCTCTTTGCATGGTTAAAACCAGGACTTTAATCTCTTCAGACCCTCGCCCAAAATGTGCCACCAGCACTGAATTACAACGTTTAATAAATACAATAAAAAAGGCTGAGAGGGTTTCCTGGAAACTTTGGAAGCCTTGTGTTGGGAGCAGATGTTGGTGCCAAGCAGAGTTCTTGTAAGCTGTAACGGCATTTTCCTGTTTAATGATTAGCCCGAGAAATCTGACGGCTGAATTAGAGTATTTGTGCACAGGAGCATGGAGAGCTGAGGTATCAGTTTCACCCCTTCTGGGAAGGCCGCGCCCATGTGAATTCTTCACTCATTGCCTTCATCCAATAATAAGAAAATGGTTTTATGGTTTGCTGTTCTTGGAGTCGGAAATGGCCTCTCGTCACGGAGCCGATGGCTTCTTCTGCCTTGCCTTGTGTGCTCAGGGTGGCAGCGGGGCCATCTGCAATGGGGATTGTCTCTTCTGGAGGATGAACCTAACCGCCTGCAGAATGAGACAGCAGCCTGGCCGCTGTGCTGGAGGATGTTTGCATTAATCACCTCCCAGAAGACGTGGCTCTGGCAGCCTTTGGTTCCTTCCTTAAATTGAAATGGGGTGTTGGTCCCCCCCTCACTGGCCGCTCCTGGCAGCATCAGGTTGATCCCCTGCTCCTTTGGCGAGTTCGCCCAAGTCCAGGGGAGATGCGCCTTGCACGTGGCTGGGCAGACTCCGCAGCCTGCTCTGTTCATTCCTTTCTTCAACTTTCCTCCCCATTCCTCCTTGCATCCACCCTTCCCTCCCAGTCTCCCCCCTTTTCCCTGGGCAACTCATTTCGGATAAGCACTGGTGATGTTGGAGATGGTCCTGCACCATTGCCCAACCTCTCTTTCTCCATCAGGCCCCTTCCTCTGCTCTTTCCCCGATCCCGAGTACCTTTTGCTCTCCCGTGGTAGCAGTGCCCTGGTTCTCCTCGCTCCACCGCCCGCTACAATTCCTCTCCCCGTTACCACTGCAGCTATTTCTTCAGTAGCGACCGCAGCGGCGAGCCCCGGGACCTATCGCAGCATCGCAAGCCATGGTGTTTGGGCCCACAAAACCAGAGGGGAACCACAGCATCTTACTCATTGGCACCGGAGCGATGCTACCCCATCACCTCCTTCCCGGTGGGCAGTGGTTTGGGGAGAGGGGGATGAGGTGGCTGTGCTTATCTCAGGGCAGAGTACCTGCTCCAGGGGCGTTGGTCTCTTCCATGACCATCAGCCCAACATCTCCAAAACCGGCCTGGGCTGCAAGACCCAAGGTCTGAGTAAAGCGTCTTTTGCGAGGCTGGGACGAGGGTGGCGTTTGAAGGTCTGTTATCAGTGTGGTTCAGGGTAATGCTGGTGGTAAAGCGGCTCTGAAAACTGCAGCGGGGACCTGGGTAGAGCCAACCCAACCAAAGGTGGTTTGCTGCTTGTTGCATTTTAGTACGTAGACTTGAATCATCAGGTCTTCGGGTCTAAACTAGGCAGTTCATGCCGTATACATGAAAAAGCTTGCTGCAAGTACAGCTTAAGCACTCTGGGTATTTCAGGTTGTCCTCATAATACCTCTGCGGGGCAGAGTTGTGCTGATGCCCCCGTTGCACAGATGGCAAACGGAGGCCAGGGGACACAGAGCAATTTACCCAAGGCTGCAAAGGAAGCCTGCGGCAGAAGCACATTGAATCTGCCTCCAGCTCCCACCCTAAGCAGGCTCTAGTCTCCCAGACCGCAGGTTTCCTCTCCAGCCCTTCGGTCCTAACCCCAAACCAGCCTGCAGAGAGCAAGAGGGAATTGCATAAACGCCTTAGCTGCATTTCAGAGAACCCCCCTGAACATTGCCTGGGTGCCCCCGGGATGCTGGCAAGCCCGACTCCCAGGCACATCCCAGATCCTGTGCAAAGGACACCTGCTCCGGCTCAAAGCAACCAGAGAGAGTAAACTAGAAGCTTTGAAGGATAATTCAGACTCTTCAAAGGACAGTATCCCTTATCAAAGGGCCGCTTTCCCCCAGCAGGATGGGGACACCGCCACCGTGCCGGGCCACATGCTGCACAGCGCCTGCGGACAGGCAATAAAGCTGAGCAAGATGCAGCAGGGTGAACTACAACAGGCAAATGAACACTGAAAAAAAATAATAATTAAAAGAAAAAAAAAAAAAAGAAGCTTTAACTACATGACAGCTTGGTTGAGACCCTGTTCCTGTATTTGCTTAGCTGAGGGCTATCTTTATAAGTCCTTGCTACCAGATGTTCCCGCATTTGCATGTGGGGTGAAGGGAAGGGATGCTCAGCTGGTCCCAGGGGTGCTGGCTCGCTGCTGCAGCCGGATGGCGGTTGCCACCCAGTGGCTGTGCGCGCCGCGCTGCCTCTCCGCCTTGCAAACCCCCTGAAAACAGAGCGTCGCTTCTGCAAGCGCAGATCTTTCGGCAGCTGAAGCTGTTGCTTTTCTCTTCTTTAGCGATGGCGAAGCCTGCGGCCCTGTCCTCCTGTGCTCGGAGCACTCCTGTTTCACAGCCAGGGTGGTTTGACTCTGTGTGGGAGATAGAAACCAGCTTTTTTTTTTTTGTTTTTAGTTCAAGTCACTACTGCTGCTGAGCAGCTGGGTTAGATGAGCCTGGTACAACACAGAAAACCTTTCTGATACATGTTAATCCATACCCTGACCAAGCACTACCCCATCCTCAAACCCTTCACCACCAGCACCACAGGGACCCAGGAGAAACACGCTCACATCCCCACAGCCCTTTTTTTTTTTTTTTTTTTTTTTTTAACCCTGAGCTTGCTCCTCTGCTCAGGTCATGGCAAACAGTAAGCCTGGAGGTAATTTCTAAACCTGTGGCTGCTGCAAGTTTCCATTACAGAGAAGGCGGTCAGAGACAGCCCAGCCATCAGCGTCCTGCAGGGACCGGGGCTTAGAGGGCTTCCTAGCTAATCCTTCCCAAGCCAGGACTCATTTTCTGCTCTTACTTACTTTCTACCTAGAGTGTAATCAGCAAAACCCTCACAGCAATCCCATTCCTCTCCTAGCGGTATTTTCCAGCTATATTTCATATTTTTGCATTAACGTTACCTATAGAAGGCATAATCAAGAGAGAGAACTGCTCCTATTGCCTACAGCAGCACTAGTTCAACCCCCAAAGCAGGGTCTTTTTTTTTTTTTTTTTTTTTTTACCCTTATTTCCATTTCTTACATAGCAAACAAGCCTCACCTTTATATAGACGCCTCCCCTGCCCCCGCCAACATGCTTATTTGACCACAGTCCCTTTCAATTCAGCAGGGCGCACCCTGATACGGCTAATGAGGCTAATTGGGAGCAGAGGGAAAGGAAGTGCTTTTGTTGCAGCTCTCTCTCTCTCTCTTTTTTTTTTTTTTTTTTTTTTTTTTTTNTTTTGGTGGTGCTTCAGTGTTTGGAGCAGGTCATGTACCTCGTAGGCCGTGTAACCTGCGTGCCTGGGTTGTGCGTGTTTGCTGAAGGGAGGTGAAAGGACTGAGCTACTTGGTCGTTCCTTCTTGCTTACAGCTGCTGCTGTGGTTGTTAGGCCAGCGTATTCCCTGAATTCGGTTTTAAATGTACGCCGCATCCCTTGGAAAAGCTTTGAGTGGGCTGTTCCTGAGCTGTAGCTGCCTGAGCCTGGGGAGAGCTGCATCAGAGTTAATGGCTGCTAGCGGATTTTCTTTAAGGCTTTGCTATTAAGCATAAATTACCCGATCCCAAAGCTGCAGGGAGATAACCATTTCTCCAGAAACCCTTCCGGTGAGCTCCGGCGGTGGCTGGCAGGGGTGTGTAAGCGCTGAGGGGCATCGGCTGCTCTCGCTCTGCCTTTGGCTCTTCCCCATGGTGAGGTGTACGGATGTCCCTCTCCTTTGCTCTGCTCCCTTCCTTGGGGAATTTCTGCTTAGAAAAATCCCACTAGGCTGCTATACAAGGAGAGCATTGCCTGTGTTCACTGATAAATAACGCTGCGGTGTGTTTGTGTCCTGGCAGCTGGTGGAGCTGGGTGTTGCGTTCCCCGCTCCGTCACCCGGCTGATGGGAGCAGCCCGCGAGGGCCGCTCAGTGACTGCCTCAGGGTGCTGTTTCCCAGTGGCATCCTTCTTTTACCAAAGCAAACTTTGGAAAATGAGCAGGAATTTGGGAGGACCCAGGTGCTCTGTGTGGGTTTGTACGGGGTGTCCAGAGACAGAAAGCTCAGTTTGGCTCTAAGCCCCTGGACCGAACCCTGATGTCAGCTGTGCAATACCAGTTCTGGGGGGGGGCTCTGAGCAAAACCCCTCGATAAGAAGAAATTATTTTCTTAATTATGCTCCTAAGGCTCAGGGCTTAACATAAAATCTCTTCTCAGCTGCCTGCTTGCAGGAATCACCTGGTGCTTTCGCAAAGATAAAAATCCCAGGGCTGGTTGTTCCAGCACTAATTGCCGACTGGCTCTGAAGCTGCTTGGGCACCTGAAGGCACCGCTGCAGAGGTATTTCATACACGACGCCCCATCCCCTGCAGCAGAGCTGATCCCCTCCCGCAGGAGAGCATTCGTGGGAACCGCTCGCCCACTGCTAAACCTTCTCTCGGTGCAAAACTTCTTCCCTGTTGCTCCTTCATGTCAGCATTTAGTTTACACTTGGTTCATCTGAAGAAAAAAAAAAAAAAAAAAAAGAAAAAAGGCAAAAAAACCAAGCAGCAGCCTCCAAACCATTTCCTCTTTCTGCGAGACACGCTGCTGAGCCAGGAGACAAACACAGCTTGTGGGGTTTGACAAGCTCTGACTGTGCATCTCCTTCGGGTTGGGTTTAATGGGGGTGAAATTGGCCTTTTTTTTTTTTTTATATAATAGCTTGGGGCTGCTATAAATACTGCTGTGCTGAAAGGCAGAGCGTCGGTGGGGAAGGTAGGAGCCCGCGGGTGCTGAGCTCTGTTGGCTGCGTTGCGGGGGAGATCTGCTCCAGGCTCTCCTGGGGATCAGGGACTGTTCTGCAAGCATCTCTTGTGGGCTTGGTTGTGCCAGGGATGTGAAAACTCTTTGGTGGCTCCAGAGGGAGCCCAGGGTAACTTGCACGGGCTGCAGGGCAGGTAGGGCAAACCCCAGCTGCTGCGTCCATTGCTTGGAGAGATGAAGGTGACATTGTAGCAGAAGGAGACTTAGCCCAGCTGATAGATGTCTGCTGGTGTGCAGGGCTAAATTGGGACCAAAGACTGGTCTGTGCACACACACATAGCCACAGATAAACCTTGGTGGAGCCCTTCATCTGGAGAAGGGCTAGATCTCACTGGGTCCCAACCACGGGATGTAACCCACGTTTGTTATGAAGAGAGCTCCTTCATGAAGCCGCTGTGCCAAAGCAAACACGCAGCAGCACTTAAAGCAGAGTGTGAGTGAATTGTAGGCGAAACTGGGTGAAAAGAGGCAGAAAAGTGGAGGGAGAAGGCTATGAAGGCATCAAACTCAGCTTGGGTATGTATCTTGGGAGATATCTTTCAAAAAAGGCTGCCAAAAGATTTTTTGGGCATGGTGCTGGCTGAAGACAGGATGGACCAGGCACCTCAGATGATCTTTTCTGTCACCTGCAAGCAGGAAGGCAGCCTTGCACGTTGTATGCAAGAAGGTAAGGATGTGGCATGCCAGCCCCATCGCTAGATTTTCCTCCTTGCGGGGACAACATCCCTCTCCCAATCAACTGCTAGGACCAGTTCACTCTTGGTGCCAACCCCTGTGGTTGCTCCTTCCTCCAGGAGCCATCCGAGCCTGGGAAGCAATCCCTGCTGGGAGCTGTGGGTAAGCTGCAAGCTCGGGGCAAGCTACGTGTAAGCTTGCTAGGTTAGATACACACGTGGTGGCTGCTAATGCAACACAGGCCCTGCAACACGGACCTCCTCAGCCAGATGGGGCAAGACTTGGGATACGAGAAGTGGAGAGGAAAGGGTTGAGGTGGGGAGAGCCCCAAAGGCTGACCTGGCTCTCCAAGGGGGAGTCTGGGGCAGGGTCGGAGCTGGGGTGCTCCTCTCTGGCCACAGCAGGGGGATAGCCTCGTGAGGCTGAAGTTGGCTTCCCGAAAACCCCGGAGGTCACACGGGAAAGCTGCAGTGGGAGGAAGTGAGCGCAGCCGTGGGTTCGCATCAGAAGTCCTGGGCCATCCTTTCTCCCTGGGGACACAGCTCCTGCAGATGCTGGTGCTCCAGGGGCCGGGACACCAACCAGTTCAAGGAGCCGATCCTGCCAAAAATAACCTTTCTGAACAGACCAATGACTTTTTTTTTTTTTTTT